>MJUT01049277.1:41598-58523 GCA_002080005.1 Gigantidas platifrons | reverse complement strand
GTTTGTCACTGACTTGCGACAGGTCGGTGGTTATCTCCGGGTCCTGCGGTTTCCTCCACCAATAAACCTGACCGCCACGATATAACTAAAATATTGTTGAAAGTGGCATTAAACACCATCACACAAACAAAAGAAAGACTCTGCAACTTCAAAGCCGCTTAAAAAAATTCTCTAATTTCATTACCCATACTACCAGCTCGAATGGTATAGGTTCTGTTAGACCTGTGCCCGACTTTCCACAATTCCCCGCAAGACAGAATCTGACTAGGGGTACATTTGTCTTCATCCTCCCTGTATACGCCAAGGCAGTCAGATATCTTATCACATATTCTCTCTTTACTTATGCATGACAAGTCAAAACATTGTTCAATTGTTAGGCTGCACGATTCTACAAAACCAGTTAATACCATTGCAATATTATGTAGATGCTGCACAATTGTAATATTGCAGTGTCATCTAATGGGATCGACACGATATAACTGAAATTATGTTGGAAGTGGCGTTAAACATCATAAACCAACTAAACCAATCTAATGGGAAAATACTTTGCTTTGTTCGTGATATATATACTGTTAAAAAAAAAGAAATGCATAACCCACTTTTATTTTTCAAGATGCAAATTCTGCGATTTACCAGTTGAAATTAAATGGCCAATTTTATCAATGATTTTTTAAAGGTAAGTTTTAAATCTTAAATGCCTGCCCATTAGATTTGATTTGGCCCTCTGTCACATGTGCACAGCGCCTCTGAAAAATGAATATCCCATGTATCTCATCGAAAATTCGGTAACGTTTTTCACGGGCATTTCATGGTTAATTCAACTGGTAAACTAAAGCGTATAAAAGGACAAAGTGTTACACTTGATTTTATTACTAACTTGATATGCTGCCATACCAATGTTAGACTCTGCCACTTGAAATATCGCTATCTGTCGTCACCAAGCCGGGGAGTCCCAAAATGAGGTAGCACGAACTCTGAATGTTAACCAGAGCACCATTTCCAGGCTATGAAACTGGTTCAACGAATGACTACCAAAGGAGTTGAAGACCTCGCATAGCTACTCCCGAGAAAGATCGGTACATCCGGGTCTGTCATCTACGGAATCGAACTACTTGCCGCATCAACAACTGCAGCAGGAATACCTGAATTGCGAAGAATTAGCTCACAAACAGTCCACAACCGCCTTCGACAGCATGGCATTAGACCCAGAAGGCCGTATTTCGGAGCGGTATTGACGCTGTTACACAGACGTGAAAGAGTCCGTTGGTGCAACAGAATAAGGGGCTGGACATTCCGAAACTGGCGAATAATTTGGTTCAGCGATGAGTCTCGTTTTCTGCTGCAGAAATGTGATGGTAGAATACGTATATATAGGCGCCGGAATGAACTTTTCTCTTCTTCCTGTGTTCAGGAAGTGGGTAGCTTCTGTGGAGGTAGTGTTATGATATGGGCGCAGAACAGCCCTAGCGCATGTCCCGGGAAATTTAACGGCTGCATGATACAGAGACGAAATTCTCCAACCTCACCTCATGCACATAATTGACCGACAGACGGAGCTACTCCAAAAGGACAATACTAGGCCACACACCGCGCGTGTAGCAATGAACTACTCTGAGCAGAACAACATCAATGTGGTTCCATGGCCTTCCAAATCGCCGGCCTTGAATCCCATAGAACACCTACGGGATCAGCTGGAAAAACGTGTGCGCCAGCGACAACCTCCACCTCAGACCCTCTATCAACTCTGCCAAATGCTGCAACAGGAATGGCGCACAATACCAAGAAACAACGTGAGAAATTTGATTGAGTCTATGCCGAGGAGGTGCAGAGCAGTCTTGGTCGCGCGTGGTTGTCATACATGGTACTAACTTTAACGTGACCGAAAGTGTGCTGAATTGTGATCAACTTATGTTTTTTACTTATCCTCTGAAATATGGACTGTTAATTTTTCAATAATAAACATTCTCAGTCGATATTTAAAAGTGCAACTGAAAAATAGTGATCTAAATTACATGTATTAAAATGCCTAAAATCCCCTTATGCGTTTTTTTTTTTTTGTGCAGAGTGTACATACAATTTATAATGTATTAGTATTTACGGCGTAAAGTTGGACATTATATTCACATGTGAAAAACATCATTTTACAAACAAGGGAAGTTTGAGCCCATAAAATTAGCTTAACCCTGTCGTTCTTTTTAAGGTTTATGGAATGCCTGTACTAAGCCAGGAAAGTAAGTGATCATGTATAAGTGTGTTTGAGGTCTATTTTGCCTCTTTCTACGATTTTTCTATTGGAATTTTGAAATTTTGATGTTGATGTTGGATTTTGAAAATGTTCCAACTAGTGTGGTATTTTTTTTAACGCTTTATGATTTACTAAACTATTTCTAAATTTGACGTTGATTATTTTGAACAAAATTATTAAATCAAAATGAGTACAATTATTTATTGTTGTATAATGATTTGTTCTGAAATAACAATACTCTGTTCGCATTGATGCCATTTTTCATTCAGAATAAGAATATCGGATTTATATCTGTAATTTAAACCACATTTTTGGATATTGTAGATATTCATGTTTACGTAGGCATGCAAACAAAGCATCACGAATGTTGTTAGTTTGCGGGATTTTGAAACTAGAGCCTTAGTGGGCTGAGCCTGTGTCGCTCACCTTTCATTCTGGTTTGATGAAACCTAATACAGAACCTTCCATATGTGCTTCCCACCAAATAGTGGTTCATTTTGGCTAAGCAGTTTCAGAGAAGAAGATTTTTAGAAATAAACAAGCCAAAAATAAGAATTGCCTATGGCAGCCATGTTTACGAACGGATCGGACGAAATGAGCAATCTTTATAGAGGGCCTTACGCAGATGCTTCCTACCAAGTTTGATTTCATTTGGCCAAACGGTTTCAGAGGGAAAACTTTCTTTTTAGAAATCTACCAATCAGAAGCAAGACTTGCCTGTGGCGCCCGTGTTTGTTAACAGATCGGGACGAAATGAGCAATCTCTATAGTGAACCTTCCATACATGCTTCCTACTAAGCTTCGGTTCATTAAGACTAGCGCTTTCAGAGGAGAAGATTTTTAGAAATCGACCAATCAGAAACAAGAATTGACTGTGGCAGCCATTCTTGCTAACGAATCGGAACAAAATGAGCAGTCGTTAGAGTGAACCGTTCATAGATGGTTCCTACCAATTTTTCGTTCATTTGGCCGATAGGTGTCAGAGCAGAATCTTTTTTTTAAATCGGCCAATCAGAAACAAGAATCGCCTGTAGTGGCCATGTTTGTTTACGGATCGGGACGAAATGAGCAATCTGTATAGAGGAACTTCCACTAATGCTTCCTATCAAGTTTCGTTTCAATTTCCAAAGCGATATCAGAGAAGACGATTTTTAGAAATGAACCAATCAGAAACAATAACTGCCTATGGCGGCCATGTTTGTTAACAGATCGGGACCAAATGAGTATTATTTATAGAGAACTGCCCATAAATGCTTCTTACTAACTTTTCCGTTCATTTGGCCTAGAGGTTTCAGAGGAGCATGTTTTTAGAAATCGACCAATTAGAAACAAGCATTGATTGTGGCCGCAATGTTCGTTAACGAATCGGAACAAAAGGATCAAACATTAGAGAGAACCGCCCATAGATGCTTCCTATCAAGTTTCGGTTAATTTGGCCAAGCGGTTTCAGAGGAGAAGATTGTTTTAAAATCGGCCAATCAGAAACAATAATCACCTGTGGCGGCAATGTTTGTTAACGGATCGGAACGAAGTGAGCAACCTGCATAGAGGACTTTATATAAATGCTTCCTACCAAGTTCCGGTTCATTTGGTAAAGCGGTTTCAGAGAAGAATATTTTTAGACATTGACGAATCAGAAACAAGAACTGCCTATGGCGGCCATGGTTGTCAACAGATCGAGACGAAATGTGCAATCTTCATAGAGAACTGCCCATCAATGCATCTTACCAAGTTTAGGTTCATTTGTTCTAGCGGTTTCAGAAGAGAATATTTTTAGAAATCGACCAATCAGACAGAGGAATTGACTGTGGCGACCATGCTTTTGGTAACAAATCGGAATAAAATGAGCAATCTTTAGAGAGGGCTGCCCATAAATGCTTCCTATGAAGTTTCGGTTTATTCGGTTTCAGAGAAGAAGATTTTTAGAAATGGACCTATCAGAAACAAGAACTGCCTATGGCTGCCATGTTTGTTAACAGATCGGGATCAAATGAGTATTCGTTATAGAGGACTGCCCACAAATGCTTCTTACCAAGGTTCGGTTCATTTCACATAGAGGTTTCAGAGGAGAAGATTTTTAGAAATCGACCAATCAGAAAGAAGAATTGACTGCGGCGGCCATGCTTATTAACAAATCGGAACAAAATGAGCAATCTTTAGAGAGGACCGCCCATGCAGATCCTGGATCGTATAAGTTTACAATACGCACCAAACGGAATCGAACGAAAAATGAACGAACGCTTCACACAAAAGATACGAAAAACGCACGATACACGAACGAACGAACGAAATGAAACGAACGAACTATACGGAAAACACAATCGAACGAACGCACGATACACGAAGCGAACGATAGATACACGAAACGAACTCACGATACACGATCGAACGAATCATTGGAGCGTAACCATATATTATCCAATGACAAACGATCCTGGTTCTATAGAAGTACAATATAGCATCGTATTATTATTTGAATGACTTTTGTGCAAATTGATGTGGTTAACTAATCTTATATATTATACGCAATTGATATATATAAATGATAAATTAGTCGGTAAAGTAATACGATAATACAATTTATATTAAATAGTTTATATTATCAATGTGTTTCATAATTATATTAATGAGTAAATTTTAAATCTCATATATTTGACTTCAAAGTATGACTTTACATTTATATAATTATATAATTATACCGAATTTATATTTATATAATTATTCGGATTCTGTATTGACAAACAAACATATGTGTATCAGTTATTTTCCCGGTCAAGCTGTCCGAGAGGTGTGTGGCTTCAAAAGGTCATATAATTGTTAATTAGAATGAAATTAAGAGTTGACATTTCACACCTGCAGTGCATGTATATTTCCCAGGTGAAACTGTCAGAGGCGTTTGTTTACATACATGTGGATGTTACACATGTAGATGATTTCTTGTTTATTTGTCCGTAGAGTAAATTATAGAAAACATGCATTTATTAAATATGTTTTCCCTTAAAACAATTAATAAAATAGTCCAGTCTAACTTTGCGCATGTGTCCGTTTGAATGCTTCCAATGGGTATATATTTTAATTGTGTTTATGAATTGTTAATGCACAATTTATTTCGTTTTTAACTCGAAAAAAATTGGAATGCGTACATAAACTTCCGTTTTCACAAAATGTTAAGTTTTGCTTAACACCCAACACCCCAGCAGGGCATTGTATTGACTATATCGTCAGATTTTATGGTAAATATAAAGTATTTAACATTTGTATAGCCTTAGCTGATTTTTTCCCTGTACATTTCAGGTCTATTTCGGTTTTCGCTCTTCAAATTGTGGTAATATTTTGGTCTTCTAAACATTTGGCTTCGAGCACTACTGATGACGGTTAATCCAACAAAAGCGCTTCTAGTGCACTTAAAACATTAGTACTATTAATACATTTTATTTATGTTTTGCTATGCTAACACACATTTTCATATCATTTAAAAAAATAGTGTTACACTGAATGGAAATAAAATTAGGTGCGCAATACTAGGGTACACATTTCGTGTATCGTTCGTTCGTTCATTTCGTGTATCATTCGTTCATTTCGTGTATCGTTCGTTCCTATTTCGTTTCCTGTGGTCGTCTAATTAAACTGACGAACGAAACGAACGATACACGAAACGAATCAACCAATTACATGAACGAAACAAAAACGAACGAAAAACGAAAAACGACCGAACAATACACGCAAACGAAACGAACGAAAAACGCAAACGATACGAAATATATGTTAATTAAACGATATAGGATCTGTAGATGCTTCCTGCCAACATTCGGTTCATTTTGGCCAAGCAGTTTCAGAGGAGAAGATTTTTAAAATCGGCCAATCAGAAACAAGAATAGGCTGTGGCAGCCATGTTTGTTAACGGATCGGGACGACATGAGCAATCTGTATACAGAACCTTCCATAAATGTTTCCTACCAAGTTTTGGTTCATTTGTCCGAGCGGTTTCAGAGGAGAAGATGTTTTAAAATTCAGCCAATCAGAAAAAGAATCGCCTGTGGCGGCCATGTTTGTTAACGGATCGAGACGACATGAGCAGTCTTTATAGAGGACCTTCCATAAATGTTTCTTTCCAAGTTTCGGTTCATTTGTCAAAGTGGTTTCGGAGAAGAAAATTTTTAGAAATCGACAAATGAGAAACAAGAACTGCCTATGGCGGCCATGTTTGTTAACGGATCAGAACCACATGAGTAATCCTCATAGAGGACTGCCCATAAATGCTTCCTACCAAGTTTCGGTTCATTTGGCCTAGAGGTTTCAGAGGAGAAGGCTTTTAGAAATCGACCAATCAGAAACAAGAATTTTCTGTGGCGGCCATGCTTGTTAGCAAATCGGGACAACATGAGCAATCGTTAGAGAGGACCGCCCATAGATGCTTCCTACCAAGATTAGGTTCATTTGGCCAATCGGTTTCAGAGGAGAAGATTTTTAAAAATCGGCCAATCAGAAACAATAATCGCATGTGGTGGCCATGTTTGTTAACGGAACGGGACGAAATGAGCAATCTTTATAGAGAACCTAATAGAGATACTTCCTACCAACTGTCAGTTCATTTGGCTGAAGGGTTTCAGAGGAGAAAATTAAAATGTGAAAAGTTAACGGACGACGGTCGCGAAGTGATGGCAACAGCACACATTGCCTTTCGCAAGGTGAGCTTAAACATGTGAACACTTAAGAAAAAAAAGAAGTCAGTCAAGTCACAGAGAGTTAGATTTTTCAGAAAGCAACTGACTTTCTCACCTATTAAGCTTTTTGCGCGGCAGACACGCGTGATAGGTTTAATTAGTTTGAATTTGGAAGCACATATTATACACATTTCATCTGGAATAAGTGTGAACGTAATCCGGTTTTAAAACTAAATCGGATTTAAAATCTGAAATTGATCAGTAATATGAACAGGCTATTAGAAGGAGGATACTCCATGTATATTATGCATGTTGAGAAAGGAATAATAAAGTAACACAAAGAAAAATATAATAAACGTCTAATAAATGATTATATGTTCACTTCGTGTGAGTATGAAAATAAATTTTAAACGGTGATCGCCATAAATCCTACCAATATCTACAAAACAATCACCTATCATCCTAACATAACTCCCTGAACACAAGAAAGACCAGGATATATGACGCTGTAAATCCAGGTCCTGGCTTGAGACAAGCACCAAAATATGACAGGGTTAAGCTGGTTAATGAAATCCTCACTTGACATTTGTATCTCCAACAACAATACATATATACAAACGAAAAAACACCCACACAGATTATTCCATCATATCTATTAAAATCATGTTATTTCACATCAGTTCTAAATGCGACCTTTCCATTGATGTAGACATGGTCATGTGTCATGCATTAATCTGCGTTAAAGAAATCTACCAGTGATTAAGATGCGGCTCAGATATTATCAATGTTTCTGTCAATTCTACTGTTCCTCGGAAAGTCTATGAATCATGATGATGCCCTATACATAAGGAACTACTATGCTAGTAATCATTTTGTGAAATTTATATTGATTTTACTGTCGGTAAGGCCAACTTGATTGACATTAAGCATATTTGTATTGTATTCTAATGGATTGTCATCTTAAGCTTATACAATGTATATATTAATATTATATATTTAAATTTACTAAGCATACTTGCCACAGTTTAGTTCGTCTGAACCATCAAAACAATCCTTTTTAATGTCGCACCTGCTTTCCATAGGAATACATTGTCCGCTCCTACATTCCCATTCATTTAGTTCACAGTTATTCCATTCTATTAATAAACAGAAATACCCAATGTAACACAATCGTAGAATAACGGCACTCCTGTTACGATGTTATTTATATCATCAACTGACTGATACCGAATAATATCCTAACCAGCAATTGTATGTGTGTACTTGGAACCAGTGACTGGGGATTCCGGAAGTGACGAATATATACTAAATTCGGCAGTCAACATATAGTCATCAACCAGTGTGGAAGTTCCCAAAGCGGCTCCATCCTGATCTGACGATATTGGTGATTGTTGACTCAAGCCTAGATACATATCCTTTAGGTATAACTAATATAAAGGGTGTTTCATTACAGTGGTGTCAAATGTGGGCATGAAACCACTATATTTTCAGTCTGACAGTTCGATTTTCTGACGTTTGTTGGCGCCATTTTCAAATATTATTTTCTTTGTCATTGCGGTGATAATGTTCATTATCGCGATCCTGTATTAATGGCGCGTTGATGTATCATTTACTTGTTATTATATTACCAATCTCATTGTCCACTGACCATTTAGTACATCTACACGACCATATTTGATTTATTTTTCATCCAGGCCTTTCCTTTCCCACTCCCCCTTTTTGTTTAATTATTTACAGGAAACCACAGATGGGTGCGATTGGGGGATTATTAAGCTAGTTTATTGTATAACATACGATAATATTTACAATTGTCAGTGAAAATGTACATGTACCCTTTTTGTAGGTAATTTATTTATGTACCTGAGACAGCTTTGTGCGTCAGATTTTCTAATGTCATTGCTGTTATCAGAAATTTACTTCAGTTACACTGGATAAAAATACCTTTATTATTTTGATTAAAATTTTCTGGGTACATTTTTTGAGATTGTCATTTGCTCATACATGTATTTTGATTGTCAACATATATGAGCATTTTACCTGTGTGTTGATTGATAATATCAATACTATTTATAGACCAATATTGTTAAATGGTTTAATACTGTTTATATGTATAGATGTCTTATACTATGAATTTTTGAGAAACTATAGTCTGTTTCTAATTTACGACATTGATAGTCTGATAGATTTTTAAAAACTATAGTCTGTTTCAAATTTGTTTACTGTACATTTGATAAATAGTTAAAGGTTAACTTTGAGTCAGATCTTCTGATTCAAGTACTTTGTCTATATAAATCAAATATTTTAGACAGATACTTTAGTTTAGACATATATTTTTATACATCAATCATAACTTTCTGAAGTTATAGAAACATCAGCTACAATGTCACAGCCAATAAAAAACATCAACACAGCAACACTTGATGAATTGAAGACTATTACTGGTATAAGTGACACAAGAGCAAATAAAATCATAAAGAGAAAACAAGATAAAGGATCACCACTTACACTTGAAGATCTCAAATTGATGACAGATATACCTAGCACAATATGGGATCCATTGATAGAAGCTGGAAGTATTACACTGGAACAACCAGAGATTAGTCAACCACCAGAAGCAAACCCTATGGAACAAGGTCAGACGCAGAAGTTGACTAAGCTTATTGAGACTTTGAAAAAGGATGTAAATGACCTTAAGACAGAGAAATCCAAAATGCAAAGTGATTTTGACCACAGGATGACAGAGATGAATGCAGATTTTATTGTGAGAATGAAGAACAGAGAACATGAATTTGAACAACATCAATCAGTATTTGCTCATAAATACAAACAGGATATGGAATCACTTATTAAGGAGTCACAAGAAAGAGAAGAAAAGCTGCAACAAATCATAAAGAATCAAGAAGCTGAGATGAAACAGTTGAAAACACCAGGAACTGTCAATGTGAATGATAAAGCAACTCTTGAGAAGATAGTTGAAAACATTGTATCTAACAAAGAGAAGGAAGAGTCAAAGACTACCAGTACGTCAACACTATAAGATATTCTAGGGAAGTCTAATCTACAAACAAAGCCATACATGTCGAAAGGAAACAAGTGGTCTAATGATGGTCCTTTGCCACCAAAGATGGGAACTTATGATGGTCATGGAGATTGGAGACCATATTTTGTCCAGTTTAATCATATAGCAAATCGGTACAAATGGACAACTCAAGACAGATTAGACAAACTGATAGAGAGCCTAAGAGACCGTGCACTGAATTATTTTACATCAAAACCAAAGTCCATACAGGAAGATTACAGTGCTATATGTAAGAATATGGATGAAAGATTTGGACGCAAGGACCTGCCTTAAGTGATTAGGAGACAATTACAAGATTTACGCCAAAAACCGGATGAGTCCCTGGATGAATATACAGAGAGAGCACAAGATCTGGCAATTGATGGTTATCCGGGAACACCTGATGCCTTCATACAAATAGTGGCCACTGATGCTTTCCTAAAGGGATGTTCTGATAAACAGGCTGCCTTGACAACAATGGATAAAGACCCAGATACTTTAGATAAGGCTTTACAGTATGTCAAGAGTTCTGTAACTAATCAGAGAGTTATTCTTGGAGCTAAGAAAGCTGATGTTAAAAGAGTGATATTCCAAGACACTGACATGGACACATATAACACAGATGAGTACAGCACACAAATAATGACCACTGTGAGAGCTATGTACAAGAAAAATACAAACGAAACAGATGTGAGCAGGTTTGAAGAGAGACTAAAGAAAACAGAAGACGATCTTCAAGAAACCAAGAGTAACGTAAAGCAGATCTCAGATATTAAAAGGAGCCAACCAAGAAAGCAAATGGAGATCACAACAGAGGTCACAAAGTCCTAGACGAAGTCCAATAAGGACAGGTAGATATTATAAGTGTGGAGAAGAAGGGCATTACAGTGCAGATTGTAGCAGAACAAGAGTAAGATCACCACAAAGATTAAGTCCCCGATCAAGGTCACCATCTCCTAATTATGACAGAAATTCTTTAAACTTCAAAGGGCAGAAGGCGTAAGCCGACCTTCTACCCATCCAAATGACAATGGAAGGCCACCTCCTATTGAAGATGAGAAACGGATATATGAACAGAAACGAAGTATACCGACAGAAGTTCGATTATACCAAACTACAGTCATTGACAAAGAGGCAAGGACATTGTACATTCCCGTACATGTGGAACAGCAAAATGTTTTTGCCGTAGTGGATACGGCTGCACAAGTATCTGTAATGAGTAGAAGATTTTTTGAAAGACTGAAACCTAGACCGAAGTTGACCAACACTATTATACTAAAAGGAGCAGGAGATTTTTCAGAAATGGAAGCTAGAGTTGCTGAGGAAGTATTGTTTAGAATTGGCCAAACTAAAGTCAAATGGAACATGGTTGTAGCCGATTTAACAGATGACGTCATCTTGGGTATTGACTTCTTAGCACAACAGAAAGCTGTTATCAACCTGACAGATTACTCTGTAGAGTTTAGAGGAGAGAAAATCCTATCAACTGTGATTTCAACTAGCCATGAGAAGACAGCGAAGTGAGTGAAATTAGCAAAACGCTCAGTTGTTCCACCTTTTTCTAATAAAATATCTGTAGCTGAATTCGATGAAACACCTGCCAACGACATTGTTCTCCAGCCGACACAGTTTATGAAGGGCCTATTAGTACTAAACATGCTTTGTCAAGGAAGAAAACAAGTAGTCATAATGCTGAAAATCCAAATGAAGAATATAAGATGTTGAAGTGTGGGTACTGTATTGGTATAGGGATTGAAGTAGATCAAACCATGGTTGATGATGTAGAAGAAACAGAGGCTAAGGTATTCAAAGTGAATATATTAGACACTCAACAGGAACGTTTCTATGAGAAGAAACACCTGGAGGAAGTGACAGAACATCTACCAATACACTTAAAGGAACTTTATAGGAGATCGACAGTTAATTTAAACTTGCAACAGTCGATACAGTTGGCCAAATTACTCCAAAAGTTTGAAGACATATTTGCTACGAGTGACCTAGATATAGGAGTATTTAATGGAGATGTTAAGTACAGAATAGACACTCAATACTCCCATCCAATAAGGCAGAGAATGAGAAGAACGTCTATTGGATTTGAAAAAAGAAGAAGAGGAGCACCTTCAAGAGCTGTTACAAAAAGGCATCATTGAAAAATCGCCAGTTCTCGTCCGTAAAAAAGACGGTAAACTGAGATACTGTATCGACTACAGGAAATTAAATAACGTTACAATTAAAGATGCCTTCCCAATTTCGAAGATCGAATCATGTCTGGATACTCTTCGAGGCAGTGTATACATGTCAACTTTAGATATGGCCTCTGGTTATTATCAGGTGGAGCTGGATGAGAAGGATAAACATAAGACGGCATTCGTTACAAAATACGGCCTGTTCCAGCATACTAAACTCCCATTTGGACTTTGTAACAGCCCAGCAACATTCAGCAGAGTTATCCAGTTGGTGCTACAAGGGTTGTCATGGAAAGAATGCCTTGCATATCTTGACGACGTTATCGTTCTAGGTACAGATTTTGAAAGCCACATATAGAGTCTTACCAAGGTATGTTCAAGATTCCAGAAATACAACTTGAAATTGAAACCCAGCAAGTGCCAACTTTTACAGACTGAAGTAAAATTTTTAGGGAAGATTGTTTGTAATAATGGAATATTAGTAAATCCTGACAGCATAGAAGCAGTAAAGAAGTGGACACCTCCTAGAAGTAAAAGAGAAGTTGAGTCTTTCATCGGATTTACCAATTAACCATAGAGATCACATAAAAAACTTTGCAGAAATAGCAGAACCACTACATCAACTTACAGGAGCATCAAAGATCTTTCGACCAACTTAAGGAAGCTTTCATTAATGCCGTTATTCTAAATTTGCCAACATCTGATGATATTTTCATCTTAGATACGGACGCCTCAGATAAATCAATTGGGGCGGAATTAAGTCAAATACAGGATGGAATGGAAAAGACGATCAGCTATGCAAGTAAAGTCCTGACATCGACTCAACGAAAATACTTTACAACAAGGAAAGAGCTGTTATCCATTGTTTGCTTCACGCGACAGTTTCGCCATTATCTCCTTGGTATAACCTTTGTAATCAGAAGCGATCACAATAGTCTTACATGGTTGCTGAATTTTAAGAACATTGAGGGACAACTTTCAAGGTGGATTGAGGAACTATCGCAGTATAACATGATAATTCAGCATAGATCCGGAAAGAAACACCTGAATGCTGATGGACTGTCTCGGATACCAGACGACTAAAAAACTTGCAATGATTATAGACCTGGTGTTGATTTAAAAAAAATCTGCCATGCGGAGGCTGTGATTTTTGCACAAGAGCAAGACAGCAATGGGAAACATTTGAAGATGAAGTTGATTTTGTAATTCCACTGACAATTAGGAAACTTACACCGGCAAATAACGTAGATTTCCGAGGACACTCGTGGGCAACTCCTTATTCATCACAGGATTTACACGACGTACAGATGAAGGACCCGGATTTGAAAATTTTGATGTCTTGGATAGAACAGAAATGCACTCCCTCCAAGCAAGAACTACAACTCAGTAACAATACAGTGAGACATTTTTGGATGTGCAATACTCAATTACAGTTACAAAATAGAGTTTTGTATTACAAATGGGAAGACCCCGTAATACCCAGGCTGCTTTTTATAGTTCCTAAACAGTTATAGAGTGAAGTCATGCACGGCTGCCATGATATAAGAATGGCTGGACACTTAGGTCAATACAAAACTCTTGAGAAGCTCAAGAAGACAGTTATATGGCATGGAATGACTAGAGACTGTGTATTATATGTTAAGTCATGTCCTGTTTGTAACAGAAACAAAAAACCAACGCAGAAAGCAAGAGCAAAACGTGAACAATACCATGCAGGGGTTCCAATGGAAAGAGTCCATATGGATATTCTCGGACCTCTACCTGTCACCAGACAAGGGAACAAATACTTGTTAATGATAATAGACCAATTTACAAAATGGCTAGAATGTTTCCCTTTATCCACACAGACAGCAGACGTGGTTGCAAAGGACTTGGTTGATAACTTCTTTTTACGCTTTGGATGTCCCCTAGAACTTCACACTGATCAAGGAAAATATATGGACGGAAATTTGGTGAATCAACTGTGTGAATTACTACAAATTGCAAAAACAAGAACAACACCTTACCATCCTTCATCCAATGGACAGATCGAACGATACAATAGAACACTATTAGACAATCAGGTGTTATTTAGGAAACAAACAACATGATTGGGACGTTCATTTACAACAAATCGTCGCAGCTATTCGTGCCTCAAAAAATGCACAGACCGGATTTACACCCAACCTTATGATGTTAGGGAGAGAGGTTTTTCAACCTTTGGATGTAATACTTGGAGTACCAGAAGTAAGCACTAGAAGGAAAGAGGTTCCTCAGTATATCAAAGAGTTGATTGAGACATTGAACAAAGCCCATAATATAGCCAGGGAAAATTTAAAAACAGCACAGGAAAGACAGAAGCGGACATATGATATTTATAACAACCACAAGTTTTACAACATCGGGGATGTTGTTTATAAATTGGATCAAGCAACAAAAGTAGGACAATCTTCAAAATTAAAATCTCTCTGGAAAGGACCTTATATCATAATACAAGTTAAAACATCTGTACTGTACAAAGTGAAGGATAAGAAAGGAGAATCTTGGATACACCATGATAGATTAAAGCTTTGCAATGATAGAGAATTGCCGGTTTGGATCAAGAGATTGAGGAATAACATACAGGGACGAAATACTAGAGAGGATCAAAATACGGAATCGGAGACAGATATTATAGATCCGTCGTCGTTATTCCATGAAAAAGATGATACTGTCAGGGTGAGAGCGTCAGATGTTCTGGTGTCTCATACTGACAGTGATCATGATAACCTGGGCGCGCCAGATGTTCTGGTGTCTCAGGATATACATGGAAATGACGATCCAGATGACCGTAATTTTGACGAGATAAACAGGCAAATAACATATTTGCAGGACTTGTTGGGAATTCCAACAGATTTGGATGAAACTCTGGTTTACGACATAGAAGATCAGGATAAAGCTGAGTCTACTTCACAGAATAAAGATAAAAGAGCAAGGAAAAGACCGGCCTATCTTGAGGATTATGTTGAAGATTAATATAAATTATATGTATAGAATGTCATGTAAATAAATTTGTATATAAATATTTGTGTAACATATATGTTATTTAATTATTGTCATTAATTTCAGTATGGATGACGAACTTGTTTTGGACTACGGACCGCTTGAGGATGAGATCCCGATATCACGAATTCGGGGATCCACAATGAGACACAGTAAAGGAAGTAAATGTTCTGAATGCACAGGACGCTTCACCAATGTACGGCGACATGTTGTAACGAGCCATCTTCCTTGGTATGCTGCACCATTAACTGCTTGTTGGGAATGCAAGCTGCAATTTGGTCAGACTTCACTCTTGGATGTCCACATCAAAGAACGTCATAACAATAATGCCGATGGGAAGAAATTTGGTCCAGGAAAACATCAAGTTTGGGTTCAGTTAACCAATGGATTGCTAGCTGCCATATGCCAGAACCATCAATGCCAGTCACCTCAAGACCTATGCGCAGCTGCTGAGTATCATATTAAGTTTGAGAAGAATTCAGAACCGATGTTTCAGGAGGAGGATATAAGCGTGTTGTATACTTTCAACAGTTTGAATCAATACGAAACTAAAGACATGAACGTTATGGTGCGGATTCCTTATACCATTTGCTATTTGTTGCATTGGAGGGTCCTGGCTCGATTGGTGTCCCTTACTAAGTACACAGAAAACCTTGTTTCACTGGAACGGAGGGGACCTTTAGAAACAGATGAATCTGTAAATCCTGTCATTAAACTTGTGGACTCACACTTCCATCTCGATATGTACACTAAGAAGGTCGGAGACAATGTATTACCATCATTCAGTTGGACGTAGGGAAGAATCCAGTATCACATCAGCCAATTAATCGCTAACTACTGCTACCCTAGAAACTGGCCAACTAGTAGTGCAAGATTAGAAATCAGAAAAGACAACAGGATACATCCTAGAATAGTAGCGATGGAGAAAACATCAACTTTGGACAGTTGGATATAACAACTGGGTCATATGTTGAACGTGACGAGAGCCGTTGCTGTTGGCGAATGTGTGTTAGATGACACTAGTTTGAAGGAGAGAGACATCAAGAAACAGGAGAAATATTTCAAGAGACAGGTCGAATTGGCTGTAAAGAAACGTTTGCCAATAGTGATCCATTGTAGAGGGAGCAAACGTACAGATGAAAGATGTTTGAATTGTTTGGCACACATTTTTCGATCCAACTTCAAGATACATCGCCACTGTTTCAATGGAGAACCAGCTACATACTTCAAATGGAAATCGGCTTTCCCCAACTGCAAATTTGGAATATCACCCTTCATTCTATTAGACGAAAATTATCCAGATTACAGATCCTTAGTATGTCATAAGAAATTAGAAGATCTGATTGTTGAAACAGATGCACCCTACCTACACTCGTCCACAAATGATGTTGGCAGCCCTCTACTCCTCCAGGATATAGTTACCAGTAGTATATGGGCACAGTTCAAGTCGCATTTGTGGTGGTGGAGCGTGGTGGTGGAGCTACCGGAAGTGACGTCAAAGGAAGTGACGTCATTCCCCCTCCCCCCCCGTTTTTTCTTCAGTGACGTCATTTTCCCACGTTGTTTCCTTTGTGACGTCATTTTCCCGCGTTGTTTCTTTTGTGAGGTCATTTCCCTTACTACGACTACCATGGATACCCAAGGGGTGTGCAACCGGTTTCCCGTACTTTTTTCCCTTACTTTTTCCCCCGTACTTTTTTTCGCGTACTTTTTTTTTCTCTCTTTTATATATTTTTCAATTATTTTTTTTT
>MJUT01049276.1:99482-118270 GCA_002080005.1 Gigantidas platifrons | reverse complement strand
TTAGACTCTGGAACAATCTGCCAACAGACTTGAGAAATTCTCTTTGCCAACAAATGTTTAAAAACGAAATACGAAAAGTTTATAGTATACCTGACAAACCACCATTATATTTTTCTACTGGTATTAGAATTGCTAATATATTACATGCACGCTTACGTCAAAAATGTAGTAGCCTCAAATGTGATCTATTCAAATGTAATTTAATTGCCTCTTGTAATTGTGATTGTGGAAATTACATCGAGTCTGTGGACCATTTCTTTTTAAGATGTAATATATATAATGAACACAGAATACAACTATTCCGTGGCATGTGTAATTTGGGTTTTGATATTAGCATCGAAAATATATTATTTGGAAATGCCTCTTTTGAAAACGACAAAAACTCTAAACTGTTCTTGCTCGTCCAAAAATACATTGTTAACTCTAAAAGATTTGTCCAGTAAATTTATATATTGAATACACATCAGACGACAACGACTTTGTATATACGTTCCCGTATTTGTGTTTAAAGATAAATATTATACAAAACTTACTCTTATATCCCAACCAATAGAACTGTTTTTGTCCTGTTATGTTATCTTCAATTTTTACTGTAGTAGTTATTCATTTTATCTGTATTTGTAATATATTGTCATTGCTAATGTTTATATATGTACCGGAGAAGACTTCATAAGTTTACAACTTGTGTCTTATCCATTTGTCTTGTTTTGTATGACAATAAAATATGTTTAAAGTATTCCAAAGATATTTTATCATGTAACATAAGTTCCAGTTGAAATTTACTTTATGTAATACAAATTCCATTAGCATAATATAAATACTAATTCATTGGAATATGTATTACATAAAATAAATTCCAACTGGTGTCACAATACAGTCAGACATTAAATGGGATAGCCATATAAACAGTGTCACAACAAAAACAAACAAGACAATTGGGTTCGTCTGTATTATTATTTGTACCAAAGTCAAAGAACAGATAAATATATCCTTAGTTCGACCATCACTTGAATATGCCGTTTTTTTTTCTGTATGGGACCCATATACCAAAGAAAACATAACCCAACAAGAACAGGTACAGGTAGGGCTGCTAGGTGTGTTACTAACAGCTATCATAACACCTCTAGCGATAGTAACATGATAGGACATCTAAATTGGCGAAGCCTAGCAGATCGACGATCAGATGCGCGCCTAATCATGTTATATAAGATCTCGCATGAACTAGTGGATATACCAACAATAGACATACTCATACCACCAGATTCTCCCGGAACATGCACCCTCTCTCATACCAAATACCACCAACACGCTTAATAATCAGATAGCAATCATTCTTTCCGCGAACGGTACGAAACTGGAGCAGTCTCCCCCTAAACACTGTGAAGAGTGACTCTGTTGAGTCATTCAAATCAGCTGTTTACGTCATTAACTATTAGTTCATTTTAAATTCTTGTATATAGTTTTATCTTAAAATCTAAAAATAAAAAAAGGGTATTATTTTTTTCTGCTCTTAAAATTTGTTAATTATAGCGTTTGATGCGCAGTACCTCACGTAATTGATGGAATCTTCAATTAGTTGAAGGCGGCATCTTATGAAGTAGAAGTTTTACTCGCGATCTTTAGTTTTATGTGCATGTTTTGTAGATCGTTGTTTGTCCTTTTGTACTTTTTCTTTTGGTCATTCGATATACGGATTCTGAATACCCCTTTGCAGGGGCGGATTCAAGGATGATGGTGCACCCGGCGCGCGCCCCCCCCTAAAATTGTAAAAAAAATATGATTTTTTGCCCCAAAATTTTCGCGCCTCCCTCCGTTCGGCGCGATTTTTTTTAAGTGCGCCCCCTAACTTGAAATCCTGGATCCGCCTCTGCTTTTGTATCTTCAAACTCTTCTTATTTACGTTATTTGTGTTTGTTTGCGTATAGTGTCCAACATATATTGTGCTGTTTTTATTGTTTTGTTTGGTTTCGTCTTGTGTCCCGATTGTCCCTTCGGGTTTATCTAACGTTTACTTATTCCAGTCGAATAATGACATACGAAAAATACGTGTCAGTATGTGTGTAAATAAACTATGTAAACCCCAACTCTGTAATTTTCATGCGACAGACTCAAATACAGTGAGTTATTGATAGTTGCTTATAACGTCCATTCAGGGCATCCATGAGAAATTTTGCAAGGTGGAACTGTAAGACTATTTTGGGGTTCCGGCATCTTCGCTAGCCAAGGGTTACGATCCGCTCCTCTTCTCTCCACCCTTGACAGATTAAGTCGGAATTTTGGGTCCTGAGGCAGTCCTCACAATTTATTTTTCTATTCGATGAAGCTGTGGGTGGCTGTGTCCAATCAAATGCGTCTAACAAAAGATCACGGAACATTCACATGTAGAGAAAGAAAAATGTAAACAATGGCGACATGTGGAGAAAACTGTAGACTTTGTCATGAATCATTGACCCCAAACACAGAAGAACGATATTTACAGAAACTTTTAAAGTATTTGCTCAATTAACTGAAGTCTTAGGCTACATTCCTTCGAACAGGAAATGGTACAACCGTTCTCATTGGTTGATAATGATGTAATGCAAATGGGCTGAACTTCATAAATCCGCTAGAGGGCGATACGCGGGAATTACACAATTCTGACTTAATCTGCCAAGGGTGGAGAGAAGAGGAGCGGATCGTAACCCTTGGCTAGCGAAGATGGGGTTCCGGGGACAGGCTGAGACCTCGAGGACTTGATGTCCAATAAAACTACTGATCATCAACAACCAGAATTCAGAAGTCTAAGTGAATTTCACATAATTATTTTTCTAAATAAGCTAAAAATAGTTATATATGAAAATATCAAAATAAAACGTCTATGACTAAGGCTATGGGGTCCTTTAGAGATTCACAGGTCACTTCTTGGCTCTCCGGGTCACATGCCGATATACCGACAGACCCCACCCCACCCCCTAACCTCATAGGCCCTGCGTTCATTGGCTAATATTTCATACATATTCATGACAAGGAAAAGTTCAAAGATACGACAAAAAAAATAGACAGAAAAGAGGGATGAGACACCTGAAGGAACGACTTTTGACTTGCATTTTGAAAGACATGGAGAGTTGGATGAGAACAAAGACCTTTGTCTTTGGTAACGGCTGCAATGCTCCTACTTTTTTTTTAATCTAGCAAAGATGTCTTTAATAAATAGGGAGCGTGGCACTCTCCAAAACTCCACAACATGATACACACTAGGCTCTACGATCACGTTCTTCGTATTATCCCCAACACGTGGACGCGCTGGGACTGAGGCTTGGGAACCGTTACCAGGACCCAATCAAATACTGAATTTGGTACTGCGCTGGCTACTATTTTACCTACTTTGTTACAGTATTGTTATAAATGCTGTTATAGTGACAGCCGGAACCTTTGAACCGTAATGAAAAGGAGAGGTTTGGCGCCGTAAAATCTTATTCAACCCACCATTTCCACCGCCTGTACCAAGTCAGGATCATTATGGTTTTCACAGTTTTCCGGTTGTTGACTGATTTTGTCTGTTTATATACTTATGAGTTTTGACTTCCCCTTTGGAAGATTGTTCGGAGTTCGGTAATTTTGTTATTACCTTTATTTATTATACAATATGTTAAAATGTTAAGCCTTGCATGAATGGTGTTTGCTATGTCCTTTACAAAATATTTCTATTTTTGTTTTGATAACATCAAGGGTAAATAACTCATACAAAAATGTATAATAACTTATGATTTTAGAAGGAAATCGGAAGTGTGCAAATGGTCGATTGCCATCAAGTGGATACGAATGACCTTCGTGAAAAGAAGGGTCATATCTTGTATGTTATTGTTTAAGTGACACTTAGTAGAAAAGGACATTGTTATGTATTAAATGTCAAGATAACAGAAAAAGCAATAAACAAAGGGATTATATTTCCTTGCGGAGGAAATTTGTGTCTTCCATGCTGCGTGAACGGGTATTTTAAATACGTCATTCTTGCACGTATATTGTGGTGTTTGTTTTTATTCATATTAATTAATGTTACAAAGAATACAAACATTATCCTGCCAACACATGTCCAAGAGGATGGAATTGTTTATTATTGTTGGTCTTGTTACAACATGTTTTTCACATCCCATCTCCAAAGCTCGAATGCCGTTACTAGGCAACCTACGGGCACCTCTTTTCGCAGAGCTCGATACATCGCAAGTAAATGAACAGTTAAAAGAATACATAGATGACAACGTGGAAATTCAAATTAATGACACGCTTCATGAGAAAATTGAAGACATGATAAACAAAAAGGACACCGAAATAAAGGCAACATACGATGGAACACTTTCTGCCCTTGTTCAGGAAATTAAATCGCAGTTTTCGGAACTAGAACTCAATTTGAAGAGAAAATACGAAGACATAGAGAACCAACAGAAACAAAAGTTTGATGAACTCTACCGAAACATTACGAATGAGCAGGAAGACACAATAGGTACTACGGCTACTGTAACAACCAAACCCGTTTCAGGTATGAATAGCTAGATTTGTCCATACCATGTATTTATTTATTTATTTATTTATTTATTCATTCATTCATTCATTCATTCATTCATTCATTCATTTATTTCATTTATGCCAAATCCAATAATATTTTAGCTCTATATATGTCGTGGCATAAATTTGAATAAAACGCTAATTTGATAAATGTTTTATCAATCAATACCTATAGATTAATACAGGACCCTTTTCATATTGCCCTTGTTATCAGTCCAATACCTTGATATCGACCCGAGGCTTTAGCCAGAGGGACGATATCAGTCGAGGGCTGATAACAAGGGCAATATGAAAAAGGCCAAGTATTAATCTATTTATTACATATTTTGCCAGGGAAGATAACGTTATTGCCCTTCACAAGAGGGCAGATAACATGTGCCCTGAGGGCAAATGACACGCTGCAAATTATGCTATTATTACATATGCAAATTCGGCGTTATTTCAATAAAATATGTGATAAATTACATAAGCGAGTGGTTTTCCTTTAACAAGTGACAATATTTCAGCTATATATCAGTAGATAAAAAGAAAAGCTTTGAAGATCCCAAAGGGCTGAACAGAAGCAGTAAATAGAAGAAGGGCAGATAATACAATGGTCAACAGAACTTGTTAATGAGATGATGATGATGATTGTTTTATACTAGACCAGCGCGTCGAGATTGATGACATCTATGTGTGCATCTAACTGATCACTGAATATTGCCGGGCGTATAACTAGAGTAACACGATGGTTGCAACTGGCGGAGCAGAAACTGCGTACCCTTCCGGAGCACATGATTTCACCCACGGTTTTTGATTGGGTTCGTGTTACTCGATCTTTAGTTTTATGTGTAATGCATTGTAGATCGTTGTTTGTTCTTTTATCCTTTTTCTTTTGGCCATTGTTTTGTCTGTTCTTCTTAGAATTACAGATTCTGATTACAACTTTGGTATCTTCAAACTCTTCTTCCTTGCACACACTTTAGTGGACAAGTAAACATTCAGTAAGGAAATACAAATATTCAGAACTAAAATCGTAAACGGATTCAGCAGAAACTGTGTGATAACCGGCACTTTATTTTACCAAACAAGTAAGATGGGGGAAAATGGAACCACTTTCCAAACTGATGTAGCGATGACACTCTTACTCCTTAATGCTGTGTATTGTACAGACAGTTGACATATACACGATTCCAATATTCTCTATATATTTCAAATTAAACTGCAATTTTTCAAATTACTTTGTCCACTGTCTAGATTTTTAAAATTTCAGGAAAGGGCTGGACAAAACACAATGGTCATTGTTATTACTATGGAGTTGATGAAGTAAAATGGATAACAGCTGAGGTAAATATCGCATATTTTAATGCTATTGTGTGAATTTGGATTAGGATTATGGTGTTTAGCGCCACTTTCAACAATTTTCAGTTATATCGTGGCGGTCAGTTTTATTGGTGGAGGAAACCCGAATACCCGGAGAAAACCACCGACCTGTCGCAAGTCACTGACTGGGTCATTCTTTGACTTGGGCACAAAAACGCATTCTATTATCTCAGATTTTTAAAGTAGTGGAATCAAATTTTGACCAAGGTTGCTTAACAGAACTAACCTTTATTTTCCTAAATATATATACAGCAGTAGTTGATACTTAGAAAATGTTTTTTAGTTAGTTTTCACATGAATATCAGTCTAAATGGTCATTTCCGCAACATACCAAAAATGTTGGATCAAAGCTTGACAGGAACGAAAATTGAGTTTTCCTTTTCAGTTATAAGCAGAATTTGAAACGCTTTACAATATGGTAAATTAAAACCTTTAGAATGATGTCGCAAACTGTCGATATTTTGTAATCAGTTTCAACATGTCAGAAATTTTCTCCCAAACGTAATTGTAAATTATCAATTAATATCTAACTGCACATATAGTTATACTGAAATACCCATGTTAGTACTTGAAACAACTTAATTAACATGATGTAATTATTTATTATACAATAAACCTACAAGATAAGTGTTTAAATGTACAATTATAGTGTGTTACGGTAAGGACAGTACGTCACGGTAATGACATAAATGGAGTAAAATGAAGCTAGTCAATTCAAAAAGTTAGCATCATTAATTTAATGTACTACAAAACGGATTAATACATGTCTTAATTTGTGCATTTCGTAATGAAGCTGTCATTACCGTAACGACAAATGTCCTTTCCGTAACGACAAATGTCATTACCGCAACAAAAAGTTACGGTAATGACTCGTTCCGGTAATGACATTTTGTTGATTTTTGTTGATATAATGGGGGCTCTCGCGTATAAAAGGCGCAACTCTTAAATGGTCGTTGCTGTACATAATGTTAAAATCGTTGCATATGTGTTATTTTTGTAAAAATTCTGATAAAACATAAAGCAGTTTTACTGCATACGGTAATGACTTACAATTAACATACGCCCACAAATTGTCGAGTTAATGATCAAATTAAAGAAAACCTACGAACTATCCATGGTTGCACCCGCCATCATGGATATAAAAAAAAACGTCTGCTAAACTGTCACATGATCTATCATTCTGTTATTATCTCCCATCTAACATTAGCGCAAAATTCAAATGCCGTTGAGGAAATGACTGAATTTTTAAGGACGCCGTTATTTTAGGCAATACTGGCATGTTATAAAGCAAAAACACTCATGAATAAGCACATATTGAAGCATCAAAATTAAAACCATCTGATATGTTTAAAATTAAGGTTGTTCAATATCATCTTATTTATATGAGCATCAGTTAAATAAGCCGAAATGACCATTGGGACACGTTGCGGTAATGATATTTTGAACATTAACCTTCGAAAAAAATATGTATACTATATAAATTAAGTGAAACAAAATTGTCTATTCAATTTACAATATTTTTCATTCTTACAGTAAAAAAATGGACACTAAATATGCTTAAAGTAAAATATTCACCCGACTAACGTTATCAGATAATATTAAATCGAGTACACCCCGCCATGAACGGAGTTCGAACACATAATAAACTTAGTGGTGATAGGCACTGATTGCACAAATAGTTGTAAATCCAACTGCCATACAATCACGGCCCCTGTGTGATTTGAGTACTTATAGAGGAGGTCTAAATAAACTTCATGCAGTGTGATTAGGTCATGGACCTAATCAGGCATTTCTGGTACCTGATTCATGTAGAGCGACAAAAAGAAACGGTAACAGTATTAAGCGCTGACGTCACAGATAACGCAATTGAAACGAGTAGAACGACGTACGCTTGTTTCTGTTATTTTCAGACAATTTGGCAGAAACAGGTTAGAATAGCTCACCAAAGGCGCGCTTTTCTACATGTTTCCAAAACTCGTACAAATCAATGTACATTTACATGTATTGTATATTTCTAATGCAATTATTATATAAGAAGAGTTTGAAGATACCAAGGTGCAATCAGAGTCCGTATATCGAAGAAGAAGAACAGAAAACACAATGGCCAAAAGAAAAAGTACAAAAGGACAAACAACGATCAACAAATCATACATATAAAACTAAAGATTGAGTAACACGGACCCCACTAAAAACCGGGGGTGAATTCAGGTGCTCTGGAAGGGTAAGCAGTTCCTGTTCCACTAGTGACACCTGTCGTGTTAATCTAGTGACACGTATTTCATTGTCTAATGTTTGCTGTGAAATCCACAGTTGACATGTCGTAACAGGGATCTAGTTTGAAAGACCCGTCATATTATGAATTATCGAACTCACAACGTTAGTGGTGATAGGCACTGATTGCACAGGTAGTTGTAAATTCAACTACACTACCATACGACCAGTGCCACGAAGATCCCTCAATGACTAAAGGTAAAACGAACGAAAGGACAAGCAATGATCTGCAAAACATTATTCAGAGAAGTAAAGATCAAGCTGCCGTTATTATATGTTTATCAAACAGTTGTTGTACATTGTATTTTTATTTAAATATTGATATTTTTACAGGGACGCTGCAAAGAACTGGGTGGATATCTTTTGAAAGTAGATAACGATGTTGAAAACAAGTGGGTTTTTGCAAACCGAAAGAAAAGTAAGTATATAGGATCATCCATTTTGTGTTTCTCCACTTGCCTTAAGCACTTCCCGGTCCATTCCTCATTCATGACTTATCATCGGATTTATAGTTAGAGTAACACGGCGGGTGCCACTAGTGGAGCAGGAACGGCTTACCCTGTTTTTAGTGCGGTTCGTGTTACTCGATCTTTAGTTCTGTGTGTATGCTTAGTAGATCGTTGTTTGTCCTTTTGTACATTTTCTCTTGGTAATTGTATTGTTCTTCGATTTACGGGTTCTGATTACCCCTGTGGTATCTTCAAAATCTTCTTCCTTCAATTTGTTATTCACGTTATAGCATGTTTATTATGCATTCACATTAAAAACACAAAATGATACTTTTGAAAACGTGGTTTATGTAAAATTGTACTTAACGACAACTCCTTACAAAGGCAGATAATCACCTGAAAATTTTACTAAGCCTAACTTAGTGCGCATGGCACGTTTCTGAAATAACCTTTAATTTAATGTGTACAATCAAAAGCAAAAATTATATGTCTCACGATAGGAATAATGTGATAACCAGGACTTCTATCTGATTGATAAATGACGTCTAACAATAAAACGTTTACAGTAAATACAATAAATACAGAACCGGAAGTATCTCTATTGCATATGCCATCGTCTGTCATTGTGTGTTTCGAACGAGTTGAATTATGATATGGTCAAATTTGCTGTGACTTTCCAGACTCAAAATGGACTAGTGAAAATATGCAAAACGATACAATTCACACAACAGTATCTGAGGATTGGGAGTGATAGAGTGATTACCGTTTAACGCCAATTCAGCAATTTCTCAGCTATATCATGGCGAAAACAAATTAATTTTCCAGGAGATGATGATGAGGTCCGCTGTGTTCTAAATCAACACGCTGAGTTGTATTTTGTTCATAGTGCTAGCTCACTGAAGCAACAATCCGCGGGTAGACATGTTGCCCCACTCGGACACAATTGCCTGATTCCGAGCCAACCAGTCTTTGCTCTTTCTCCTTAATGCTGCGTGCTTAGCGAAGAAACATCAAATGGTTTGCAACTAGATTAACACGACGAATGACACTAGTGGAACAGGAACTGCCTACCCTTCCGGAGCACCTGAGTGGACCCCCGGTTTTATATGGGGTTCGCGTTACTCGATCTTTAGATTTTTATGTATGTTTTGTAGATCGTTGTTTGTTCTTTTGTACTTTTTCTTTTGGCCATTGTCTTGTCTGTTCTTCTTCGATATACAGATTTTGATTGCCCTTTTGGTAGTTTCAATCTCTTCTTCATAGTCTTTGGTTTGACCCGATCTGGACTCGAACACCCGATCTAACACACTCGAGGCGAGCACGCTAACCTTTACATAGTCTTTGATTTTACCTGATCTGGACTCGATCACACGCTCTACCACACTCGAGTCGAGCACGCTAACCATTACACCATCGATGCCACGTTGGTTGTGCAAGAATTGACATTGTACTCAGTTGTGGAAAAGCACTTGCATGACCGCATTATTTCACTAAAAGGAGGATGCTTGTTTTTATTGAAGCTCCTCTACCAAGCGAAGGGAGTGTACAGTCATGGTGTACGATCATGTTAATGTGTATTAGCGATATCGATTTTACATCTATTTTTACGATTTTTGGGTATGATTTCGGTAATGTTACAACAGGGTACTATTTTTCGCTTTTCATTTTATTGGAGACTCAAAGGATATTATTTGATTCCGAGAATGTGTTATTATTATTATTGTTTGGAGAGGGGTCAATGGGAGTCGTGGTCGTGATCGTATGGTAGTTGGATTCTTTTAACTATCAATGCAATCAGTGCCTGTCAACACTAACATTGTGAGTCTGAATACAACATTATGTGACAAAGTTTGTCAGTGACTTACGACAGGTCGGTGGTCGTCTCCTGCTACTTTGGTTTCCTCCACAAATAAAACCTACCTCCACGATATAGCTGAAATATTATTGAAAGTGGCGTTAAACACTATAACCCTAACCCTGTTATTGTTTATTTTTATTATTATTTTATGTAAATATCAATATTCTGTATTGGTCGCATTTTGATCTCGTCATACTGTTTTCTTTCTTTATAATCCACAGATAACACTAATATATGGATTGGCTTAAGTGACCTTCGCCATGATACATTTCGCTGGACTATGGACGCTACGGAAGTTTCGTTTAGAAATTTTTACACTGGGCATGGTTCAAAACGGATATACAAAACATGTGTAGTGTATGGTAACGGCCTGCTTCCTGAGTGGATGAATGTTTGGTGTGGTAGAAAATACTACTTCATTTGTGAGGCAAATCAATGTAAGTATCATATATATATAGTGTAAGAGCAAGACAAAGTTTAAAGGAAAAACAAGGGAGATAAGTGGTTAATCAAAAGTCGTCACTTCGAAAATTCTATTAACGTGTTCTGTTTGTAGTAATCACAATTCATGACAATTATCACCGGGTTTGAAACAGGGGTAACATGACGGGTGCCACATGTGAAGCAGGAACTTCTTACCCTTCCGGAGCATCTAGATTTCAATAAAATTCCAGTTGTTTTCTATGTAGTGTTTTGTAGATCATTGATTTCCCTTTTGTCTTTGTTTGCCGTTGTATTGTTTGTCTTTCTTCAATTAACCGGTTCTAATTACCCCATTAGTATCATCAGACTTTTTTTAAAACGGGCAATCAGAAGCCATATATAAAATCGTAGTTATCAAATTTAGTGACCACGGCAAGTTTCTGAAATCACTTTGGTCAAGTTCGCTCAAAATCAAAAGATTGGATAGCCAACTAATTTAAAGTTTTGTTTTATTTTTTTGTTATTTAAAAAAAAATGTTTTTGGTTGTTTATTTGTTTGTTTTGTTTTTGTGTCTGTTCAATGATTTGAAGTGAAAGGTAGTTGTTCGTTTTGTATAGTTGATAATCACAGTTTACTGTCTTTCTGTTCTAATTATTCTCACCATTTTCAGTAGAATTGTTGACCATCACTTTCGTATCATGATTTCACAATGTGCTATAACATCTCATATTCATGATACTCACTTTTAAAAAAAAATATTTTTTAATTCTTTCTAGGTTTGTAAAGTGACAGAACTAGAAGTGATATCTTGAAACAAATCAAAGTGTCATATGAACATTCGCAAATAAGGGACCATCGTGGTCGTGATCATATGGTAATTGGATTTACAACTACCTGTGCAATCAGTGCCTATCACCAATAAACCTTGTGCGTTCGAATCCAGCGCATTGTTATGTGTTCTCGTTTTTCATTGACTTGCGGCAGGTTAGTGTTTTTTCCCCAGTACTCCGGTTTCCTTCACCAATAAAACTGACCGACACGATATAATTGAAATATTGTTGAAAGTGGTGTTAAACATCAGTAAGAAGAGTTTGAAGTTACCAAAGTTACCAATCTGTAAATACTTCAAAAGTTTGGAATTCTTCTATTGTTATCTTAAATTAAACATTATAAAGTTTATGCTATTATTTTGTCTTTCTCTGTGTGTGGTTTTATAGGGGGTATTTTTGTGTGTGTGTTTTGCTTGCTTGTTTTTGCTTGGTTTTTTGTGTGTTTTCATTATTTTTCTTTTTCTTTGTGTTCGCCCTGTGTCTTGTTTATATCGGAAACCAATCAAAGTACTACAACTGAAAGATAAATCGTCACAATTTTATACAAATTTAATTTTGATAATATTTTTTTTTAATGGAGAAACAATATAAGTATTTCTGTTAAATAACATTTTATTTACACACCATATATAAATAATAATATAAAAATACCGTATTTACTGGTGTATAATGCGCAGGATTTTACCCAGATTATTTATTTTGTAGGAGGGATGCGCATTATAGACAAGAACAATGTGTTTCACTCTTTTTCAGACCGGAAAATTACATGTCGGCCATTTTTTTTCCCGTTTTTTTTTAAAGTCGTCCGTTTCGGTTTTTTTTATATTTGACACTATCCCACAAAAATAATAAATTAAATAAAATGAACCTGATAATGTATTTATTAGTGATGAATTACAACTGTCTTGTGAATCGTTTTTGTAAAGGTTTACCTTTTGTTCGAGAATAAAATCAATACACCAATTGTATGTATTACGTGACAAGATAGTGTGACCGACCATGCGTAAAATAATCAATACTGTGTTGCCGATAAGAATAGAATCAGTGTGTGTATAAGTGTCATAATCCATTATCCACGGTATAGACTGTCAGGCTATGTTTATATAAGTAATTAAAGATTGAAATAAAAAGAAAAGAAACAATAAAATGGATTTGTCAGTTTTAATCATATCATAATTATATTTTCTTTCATGATAATATTTAAAAAAAAAAAAAAAACAACTCACCCATGGCTTGGATGCTGTTCCCACTTTAAATCACAAGGCATTGTTTGTAGTTTATTGATGATCGTTAATTAGTAGGGTCAATTTTAAAAGAAAAAAAAATCCGATTGTCGGCGCTCTTTGATGTATGTAACAAAAATATTTGCAACTACTCACCACAAGCGTTGCAATGTTTAACAATCGAATCTAATAAGTGATAATTATTGATTGCTTTTATTTGATCTTTAATTATTATTGTCGCGGAATTAATTATTATTTAATTTCGGTAAGATTCGGAATTTAAACATGTATTTACCGATGTTGGGCTACATTTCGTATCCACTACTAAACATCCGGACACAAAAAATTGTAGGAAAACAATATATTAAAACTTAAAACAATTAATATTTTTCAATATTATTCAAGTTTAAAGAATATAAATAGTTCTAATATTCACTCAAAAGAAGAGACAAGCTCAATGCTATCAAAAATATGTACGATTGACATTTAATTCTTACATTTCCGACCACAGTTTTTTTCAAAAGTCTATGCGCATTATAGACACGAACAAGTTTTTTTCTGGAGATTTTCAAGGCCAAGAGGGGGTGCACATTATGCACCAATGCGCATTATAGAACCCTAAATACGGTATTCCAGTAGCTGTTTTTATTATAAAAAATAGTAGGGGCCCGGGTGGCTCAACGAGTTGCTAGGTCTAGCAGCTCATACACGCCTATCACCAATACGGTGTGGGTTTGCGCCCAGCTTTGTAAATTACAAAAAAAGATGCACTCGATTCGTGATAACGTTTACCAGTTGCTTGCCCATGGTCGGTGGTTCTCTCCGGGTACTCCGGCTTCTTCCACCACTAAAACTAGTCGCCATGATATAGCTGAAACATTGCTGAAAGTTGCGTTAAGCACCAAAAATGAAAATCAAATAAATCATATAAAAAAGTAAAAACGTAGATATCTAATTTAGTCCACACAATGAGTTTTTGGAATAACCTTCATCATGCACGCTCAAAAGATCGGAAATAATTTGTTAAACAATTGTTGTCATAGATGTCATAGTCTCAAAACTTATATTGTAACCATATACATTTTTTTTACTAGTAATCAAATAGTCCTCTCACCCTCCAGATTAACATAGACATATTGGTATTGGTTCTTCTACCTCTTCTTAACATCTGAAATAGTATATGACATCTTACATGATAAATAATTTATTGTTTTTTTTCTTAGTGGGGTTTCTGTTACTCGATCTTTGGTTTTTTTTGTATGTTTTGTAGATCGTTGTTTGTCCTTTTTTACTTTTTCTTTTGGCCATTGTGTTGTCTGTTCTTCTTCGATATACAGATTCTTCAAACTCCTTTTACACGATAAATATTTTATTGTTTTTTTCTTTTCTACTATGTTTATTATTTAAAGCCAAATCAGCAAATTAGGAATTCTATCGGTACGAATTCACATTTCTGCAATAAAAAATAATCCTCTACAATATGGAAGAGTTATTTGTAGGGTAAGGGTGGTGTTTAATGCCACTTTCAACAATATTTCAATTATATACCCGGAGAAAACCATCGAATTGTCGCAAGTCACTGGCAAACCTTATGGCATTACACCTCGCCATGAACACGATAGGAACACAACTTTAGAGGTGATAGACACTGATTACACAGGTAGTTGTAAATCCAACTACCAAACGACCACGACGGCCCCTTGTGATAATTGCATAGTTGTATACTATCTAATATTAAAATGATGATTGAGGCCATCAGCTCTCTTTAATAGAACTTATATATATTATGTACATGACAACTTCTGTGTAACGAAGAATAAATATATTTTGTGAAAAAGTTTATAGCGATCTTTATAATAATGCTGTTCACCCGGTTATATGTGAGGGTTAGCATTTTTCTCACATGTGGAAAGCACTTTCACAACTGCAGCATTTCACTAAGAGTGGGGTTGGGGGGGTCATAAAACTAGTTCAACCCCGCCACTTCTTAGTGCCTGTACAAAACCAGGAAAGTGTCATGTATTTGTGTGTTAGAGGTATCGATTTTGTCTGTTTCTACAATTTTCCTATTTAATTTCTGAACTGTTCAGACAGTGTAGTATATTGGTTTTTCATTTTAATACAATGGTTGTCATTGATTAAATCTGAGACTGGGAATGTTCCCCTTGTCTTACTTGCATAACATATATGTTCTAAATTGAGAAAATACCAAGTCAATAGCTTTACTATGTGATATCTTATATATCCCATAGCGATTATATCCATCCTATGCCAAATGAACATCAGAGAGCATCTAAGATGCAACCTAAAGCGGAGAATTCAGAGAAACTGGCAACACTGGGCACACAAGACACCAGACGAAGACAAACAAAACAAAAAAACAACACAACAAATATATCTTCAGAGAAATGACACATGGAATATTTTTTGCTACTTTACTTAGTTTTATTTATTTTTTTTTTTTGCTTTGTTTTTTTAATCCGGATTATGAATATTTGTACAGATGAAAAACTTTAATATGATATTGTTGAGAACCTAACATCACGAATGTCAAGTACCCCCAAGAAAATACTTTTAATACCCTATCCTTAATGTAACCAGAAATTGTTGTCATACAATCACCCCTTCACCCTTACTCCATTATAACTGTTTACTAGATTTTGATTTTGGTTAACACGATGGGTACCATCAGTGGAACAGGAACCGCTTACTCTTCTGGAGAATGTGAGCATTCCCGTGGTTTTATGATGTTGTTCGTGATATAGTTTTGGTTTTCTGGGGGTAATGGTGTTTAACGCCACTTTCGGCAATATTTTAGCTATATCGTGGTGGTTGGTTTTCTGTGTTCAGTATTTATTAAATGTGTTTGATCATGGCTCTATGTTTTCTTGCCACAGCTTTGTAGTTTTTATTTATTCACATGGCTTTTGATAACATCTTGATATCCTCTTGTTTTACTTATAAAAACTTTACCTTTCGTTTGTGGGGCCGTCGTGGTTGTGATCGTATGACAGTGGGATTTACAACTACCTGTGCAATCAGTGCATATCACCACTAAAGTTGTAAGTTCGAACCCAGTTAATGGTGATGTGTACTCGATGCAATTTTATGTGATAAAGTTTATCAATGACTTGCGGCAGGTCTGTGAAATATTGTTGAAAGTGGCGCTAAATACCATAAACCCAAGAATTACCCTCTGGTTTTACTTATAATAACTCTACCTTTTTATTCACATTTCGATAACTTCAGTCTGCATTCATATTAGATTGGCAATTCTTCATAGGTGACAACACTATATTGAAATAAATCAAAACAAATGTGATATTATATGTGTTGTAACATGAATGCATTTTTTTCTTTGATCTTTTTTATGATTTCTATACCAGAAAATGAGCAAAAGCTAAGAACTATGAAATAATACACACAGATACGAGATATTGTACACTTTAAATCTGGGTTGTAGCTTTATTACTCTCAGAGAGCCGTGTAATAATCAACGACTTAGATGTGATATTGCATATCTTCACGATACAAATCATTTATACCATGGGTTTCCGAGATAAACTCTTAACAATCTCGCGTTTCGCGTTCGATTGTTTAACCGTTTACATCGGAAAATTCTGGTATAAATATTACATATTTCTTTAGCTTAAATTTATATTGTACATCTTTACACTATGGAGTCAGAGTCCTCTATGGAATGTTCCTTCGCGTTTTAAGTGTATACTGTGTGCCATCCATTTGTGAACACCCTTGACGACGGGACATTCAGTGTGGAAAGAATTTTACCTTATTTTGTACTTAATTTCCAATTCTAGGTATCATCACTTATTATAGAATAATAAAAACGTAGATATCTAATTTAGTGCTTACGACGCGTTTCTGGAATAACCTTCATCAGGTACGCTTGAAATCAAAAGGCTGGACAGCAAAATAATTTAGTAAAACGACCAACTTTGGCTAAGGTCACAAATGCCCGAGCGAGGAGAATCTTATAGTTTTGATGATACATTTTGTGTAGTTACAATATTTAGGAACTGTAAATTTCAATAATAAATATATTTGATAAACCACGTGAGTTGCAAAACACTAACTACTGGGCGGGTTGATACCCTCGGGAACTAATATCCCACCAGCAGAATTATGGATTCATTGATATTATATCAAATATAGTGCGCAAGACTCATTTCTAGAAACAGCATCGGTGGTGTAATGGTTAGCGAGCTTGCCTCGAGTGCGGTAGATCGTGAGTTCGAGCCCTTGTCAGGTCAAACCAGACTATAAGATTAGTATTTGCTACTTCTCCGCTAAGCACACATCATTAAAGAATATGAAAAAGACTGGTTGGCTCGGAATTAGAATAATGTGTCCGAGTGGAGCGACATGTCTATCCGCGGACTGTTGTTTCAGTGAGCTAGCACTATACAAATATAACTCAGCGTGTTGGTCTAGTACAAAGCGGATCTCATCATCATCTCATGGAAATTTAACTTGTTCTTGCCATGATATAGCTGAAAAAGTTGCTGTTAAACAACAATCACTCACTCACTCAATCATTTCTGGAATAACCTTCATCAGGTACGCTCAAAATTGAAAGATTGGAAGTAAAATTGATTTAAAAGTGTTTGGGAGCAATAAAACCAAAGGGGCCTAAACAGGATAACTAAAGTCGGCTAAGGTCATCTATGTAAAAGTACATCATATAGAGGATTAACGTTGTTATGATGCTTAACGCCACTTTCAACAATGATTCAGTTATATCGTGGCGGTCAGTTTTCTTGGTGGAGGAAATCTGAGTACCCGGAGAAAACCACCGACCTGCCGCAATTCACCCACAAACTTTACCACATAGTGTTATATCGACACATTCTTATAGATATATTCGAATTATGCCATTCACACTGGGCACTATATAAAACGTTACAACCTCTAACCTTACTACAACGTCTGAAGAATATTTCCTATTTATGCGGAATATATATACATTTTTGTATATTATCTCCCTTTCTTATTTTTGGAATATTTTTAGTAGATATTTTTTATGTAATTCCAATGAGATGAAAATTATATAAATAACGGCATGCATTTTGTTTTATGGAAAAACAGAATTTTTTTTGCAAAAGTAAAAAAAGGCGTAACACATATATATGATTTCTAATTATCAGGGAATTTGTGGTTGACGAACGAAACGAAAAATAAAATTTAAGGCATAAGTTCTTACTAAAAAGGGACATAACTCTTAGAAAACTTGAATTGCGGAAAAGGCGTAACACATATATATGATTTCTAATTATCAGGGAATTTGTGGTTGACGAACGAAACGAAAAATAAAATTTAAGGCATAAGTTCTTACTAAAAAGGGACATAACTCTTAGAAAACTTGAATTGCGGAATTATCCAATAAAAATATACTTTCTACATTCTTCAATAATGCTTCGAAATAAATAATTAGGATTCTAATTTTACTATATTTTATCTGACCGGAAGTAGTAATGCAATGTTAAGTTTTGGTTTTGAGGCTAAGAAAAACACGATTGACATACCTACTGTCTCTTTCAGTCGGGAAGCCAGTGACGCAGGAGAGTTCCATCTAAAAACAAAGTCACGTGACTTCACGTCATTTTTTTATGAAAAATGACGTTCAACCCTTCGGTTAAAATACGTCGGTTTACAACACAGGGGCTTGAATCGCTTTCATAAAGGTCACGCGGCCTATATACCCTATATACTAACAAGGGATGTAACGACCAACGTAACCAAGCCACTACCAGTTCTGTTTCAGGCTTGAAAAAAATATTAAAAAATCACACATTCAAACAATCTTTGTTG
>MJUT01049276.1:0-14908 GCA_002080005.1 Gigantidas platifrons | reverse complement strand
CTCTAAAAATAGCAAAGTAATTCCCGGAATTTCAGTATGCATAGGTTATGCATCAAGACCTCCATAAAGGATTGAAATACAACCAAATTTGGGCTCAAGATAATCCATATACATTGACCGTCCATTACCGATTTTAGATATGCCATTACATTTAATATTTTCCAAAACACAACAAAGCAAAAGGACTTTTTTCTTTAAAAGGGACTACTTTTGTATATGTTCTAAGCTCTGATTGGTGAATTAGTAGTTTGACACCTACAACATGCATGTACCACAGTTACTCCTGTCTGTCAACTCTTCGATTTCAACAGTTTTATCTTCCCGAAAGTGATTAGCCATCAGTAACCTACACTCGTGATTCCCAATTAACACAATCATATACTTACAGTATACAGATAAGGTATGTTGTTGTGTCTTGTCATTAGTCCAAAGAATGTGTTTTCCTGTACATGTACATATTTGTCCATTGTTGTCTTTTGAAGTTACAAGCTCTACACTAGAGGTTGCTTCTGAAGGAGACGGACTTCCTGTTGGAGTTATTGGAGTGGCTCCATCACATGACCACGTGATTGCAGCTAAAGGGTTTCCTCCTTGAATGACGCATGTCAGGGTTACTTTGTTGCCTTCATGGATTGGTCCATTTGGTGTCTGTGTGATTGTCGGTAATGTGGTCGGTGCATCTAAAGACCAAATGAATTTCACATTGTGATAAATGTGCAGAATTTTCAGGAACATATTCTACACGAATTGCATCAATTGGTAAGTACATAATATGATTTGATTTGATTTGATTTTTTTTGTGTTTAACGCCACTTTCAGCAATATTTCAGCTATATCATGGCGATCAGTTTTAGTTGTGGAAGAAGCCGGAGTACCCGGAGAAGCACCGACCAAGGGCAAGCAACTGGTAAACTTTATCACTTGCGGCTGCGAGTCAAGTGCACCTTTTTTGTAATTTACGAAACCGGGCACGAACCCACGCCGTATTGGTGATAGGCTTGTATTAGTTGTTAGATAGTCCAACTACCTAACTCATTGAGCCACCATGGCCCTAGTAGATAATGTGCAACATATGATTTGAGAAAAGATTTACATGTAGTTCATCGGCTTGTTAGTATAAGGGACCTGTTGCCATCAAAGTTTAAACTCTCTTTTCATAATGCATAACAATAGGAAATATAAATCAGACAGCTGCTTCAACATTTTCAACTTGATACTCATTTTTGATATTCAGAAATGCAAAGAATGATATAACCTTATGATTGAACGGATTAACCAGAGCCAGATTTAGATAAGGAGAGGCCCTAAGCTATTTCACTTGTGAGGCCCCTCCCAATTCTCCACCTTCACGACTGGATGAAGATGGAAGTGTGCTTAATCAATTTCAATAGATGCGAAGATGATGAGAGGCGTTTAAAATTCTGCAATATTCTGAAATGGAGTGCATCTGTGTAAGGACAATTACTGAAGAGTTATGACAGCATAAGTATGAGAGTCCAATAACAGTGTTAAATATATTATACACTTTGGCCGGAGGCCCCCTACATTGTATAGGCCCTAGACTTCAGCCTATCGAGCCTATAGGTAAATCTGGCACTGGGATTAACAGTATCTTATCAATAGAATCAAGATGACAAGTTAGTATTCGTGTTGTTGATATAGGTGGAACTGAAGACCTTAAACTTTTTTTTTCATGATTGGCATAGCATAAAACATTTATCAATGAGTATAACTAATTTCAGTATTTTATAATCCATAATTTGCATTTACCTTACTTCATGTTGACTGATTGATCGATTAATTGATTAATTGATTAATTGATTGATTGGTTGATTGGTTGATTGATTGATTAACGCCAAGCGTCCAATGAGTATTACTTCCGACATATTCAGGACGAGAAAAAGTTCAATAATATATCAAAACTGTATAGAAATGAGGAAAGCGATGGGTCAACCTGGACAACCACTTTTTGACTGCCATTGAAAAGAATGGAGAGTTTGGTAGGAACAAAATATTTAGACTTTTTTTATGAATCTACTTTTTTGCGTTACTCGTGTTTTAAATGCCAATGAAGGAGATGTGCCTTTCTTTGTTAATATGTATATAACATTAATATTTAATGAATATAATTACTTACATTGTACATTTATACGACTCTCTCTGTCGGAGCTGGTGCTGGAACTGTACACTACCATACATTGCATTGTTTTCTCATTGTAGTCGTCAGTTACATTGTTAATGGTGAGATAAAACGTCCTTGCAGTATCATCACAATATGTTGTATAATGTTCTAACGAATGATCTGCAAAGTCTATGCATTTCCCGCCTTGAATAGCAAACAATGCGATATTTACATTTCCGTAGTTATATGCTACTGAACTCCAGTTAGAATCAACACTACAGTTGAATGTCTGCCTCTCGTATCTGGTTACATTAATGGTCGGGTACGGCTCTAATGTTAAGCACCAAATTGCTTAAAAAATAATGACGAAATCAAACTAGATTTTGAAAATAAATGAAGATAGTTCCCCGGATGTACTGGTCATCGACATAAGTACAGAGTGTCGCTCAACTGCATGTTACTTTTGTATGACAATCGTAACTGGATTTTTGAGTTACGATTATCTTCTTTAAATTTCCGACGGCAATTTTCTTGGTAAAGAGACCATATATGGTATCAAGAACACACACATACAACAAAATCGTACAGATCAACCTTGCGGCTGAGTAATTCTTGACAACAACACGTTAGAATGGAGAAATTAACAGAAAACGATCTTACCTATTTCTACCTCCGCCATATTGTGATCGTCGTAACTGCAGTTACCACGATCAGTTTACCGCCAGTGAATATAATTGTGCTATTAAATTCTTGATTTCGTCCTACCAATAGCAATTAAATGTAATCATGAAATTTTAAATGACTCGTGTATTTGTGTGTTAGGAGTATCGATTTTTCCTCTTTCTACGAAATTGAAATATCATTTTGGAGTTGTTCCGACAGTGTGGTATTTTGCTTGGTTTTTCATTTTTATTAATCAGATATATTTATTATTGTAATTTACAGTTCCTAAGTCGTGTAATTATCATTAAAACTAATGTGGTCCAGCTTTAGCCATAGATGATCTTAGCTGATTTTGGCTATTTTAGTTTCCGCCCTTTGGTTTTATTACTCCATAATATTTTTTTTTACATTATTAGGCTTTCTAATCTTTCGATTTTGAGCGTATCTGGGTTGCGTTCAATATCGTAGCAGCTGGCCTAGCTGCTAGGTAAAAAAGCCAAGACGTTATTGAACGATTAGCTATGTAGCAGTGCTAGCAAATATGGCGCCAATCATATAGAATAATTTCTAGGAACATTTTAGCTAATCGTATTTGTCTAGTTACCTTTAGGGGCCCGGGTGGCTCAATGAGTTAGGTCGCTGGATCTAACAACTCATACAAGTCTATCACCAATACGGCGTGGGTTCGCGCCGGCTTTGTTAATTACAAAAAGGGTGCACTCAACTCGCAACCGCAAGTGATAAAGTTTACCAGTTGCTTGCCCATGGTCGGTGGTTCTCTCCGGCTTCCTCCACCACTAATACTGGTCGCCATGATATAGCTGAAATATTGTTGAAAGTGGCGTTAAACACCAAAAATCAATCAATTAATCAATCTCGTTACCTTAATAAATTATCATTAGTATTAAAAGCGTTGGCACTTCCTTACGAAATTAAATTTAGTTTTAGCCGCCATCTTGGATTCAAAGGCTAGCAGACATTTTTTAAGCTAGCTAGAGCTATGTAGCGGCTAGGCTAGCTTTCCGTTCAATAGGATTTTCTACGTAGCTCAACCTAGCAGATACGATGTTGAACGCACCCCGATGAAGGTTGTTCCAGTATATTTACGTTTTTATTTAAATGACAGGTTATATTCCTTATTGTTCAATACAAACCGCGCAATTTTGTTGACTTAAATATGCAGCAGTTATAAATTACCAGAGACACAGTGTCGGCCATGAGCCAATTGGGCCCCGCCCTGGAGTGATCTACTCACGGCTTTTCAAGTACGCACAACAACACTCTGCAGGTTTTACAGAGAACAGCATTGGGCTCCGCACCTCATAATGCCGGCCCTGTTGGGACAGTCATAATGTATATAAAAATATCTACAAAATGTACTTACATTTAATACAAGCACAAAATAATAAAACGTCCTTTATCATTTTGAACCAGGAAGTTTGAAAATGTGTGATGCATTTATGATAGTAAGAATAACAGAACAATAAAGTTTAAATATATGAAGTTTATTTTTGGACCAAGGTACCTATGTATGTGTATTACGCATGGTAAATATTTTTAAAAGATATACTGAATTATAAGCAATCGGGTGATAGACGACCAGTCTCTGATTCATCATGTACAAAAAAAACCACACAGAAATATTATTAATATCGACGCACCACTTCAGTTCAAGGAGGTGTTTGTGTCCATTTACAAAGCTATTTTAAGATGTTAGTGGTAACATTAAACCGGTGTATATTGAAATATGTTCCCATTTGGAAATTGTTCTTGCAGTTATTTTTTTTTTCTGTGTAGTGTTTTGTAGATTTTTGTTTGTCCCTTTTGTTTTGGCCATTGTGTTATGAAAAAATTGAATATACGAAAGAGTCATCAGAAGCCGTAAATAGAAGAAAGACAGAAAATACAATGGCCAAAAGGACATGCAACGATCTACAAAAACACAGAAAATCAAAGGTCGAGCAACACAAATCCCACTAAAACCAGGTATAACTCGTGTGCTCCGGAAGAGTAACCAGTTCCTGTTCCACTAGTGGTGCATGTCGTATGACTGTTGCTGCAAACACTGAAATGTCATGGATGAGGAAATGACCGGATTGTGATAACGATAAACGGAACCCATGTGTCCTTCTTCGATTTACGGCTTCTGATAACCCCATTGATATCTTCAATTTTTTGTCTAGACATCAATCAATCCACCTATTCGATGAGAATCTAATGTCAAAGTATACAAGATTCATTTCATTTATCCATTTTATTACATTAAAGACATATTGTCTACGATTTTGTTGAACAATTTTAACTGTCCATAAATGATTTATTTAAGCTATCATTAAACAGTTATGCTGCAAAAGATACGATTGGTGTTCTTTTTTTTGAGAAAAAATACCCAAGGCTATCGTTAACGGAATTATTGTCCAGGATGACAAAAATTCAAAGTGAAAGTAACAGCGCCACCTATAAAAAATGGAAGTTCGGAACTCTCGGGGTTTTAGCATTGAGGTAAGGAAAATACTGTTAAGATTCAAATACTTCAAATTGTCGCGCTCGTTTAATGTTGTGTAACAAAAATTGGGTCGATACTCCAACAACAATGGAATAACATCCAGTGTATTCAATACACACAAGTTTCATGAATAAGATGCCTCGGCTAGCTCAGATATCCCGATTATTGTCAACAAATTCCTATGACAGAGTTCGGCCTGTGCTTTCGCTCCAGGACTTGTGGACACTACATGTATCCGGCATTAAACACAAGAATAAGGGTCCATATTCATGTACTATGTCAACCAGTTTATCGCGACTTGGTGACAAGGTATGAATGGACTCAAAGTATACGATCAGGATATCTTTTCACAATTTGTAAATTTGACCATATGATGCAAAGAGTATTTTTGGGATTTATTCCAAGACTAAGTCAGCTATGTGACTAGGTCTAATATCTCCAAATGTCTAGGAAGGCAATACAATTTTAGGAACGGTATGTGTCAGATTGGACCGAACTTTCTTGTTTTGTGTATGCGAGTTGAAACCACTAAGTCACTCTGCAATAACCATATTGGATGGAGAAGTTTTACTAGTATATTGGATATCAGAGGGTATCCTCTGATTGCCAACTAGAATACTGGATATCACCTCTAGACGAACGATCGCCAAGCTAATTTATTTCTGTAAGGAAACCCGGGTACCGGATATCACTTCTAGACGAACGATCGCCAAGCTAATTTATTTCTGTAAGGAAACTCGGGTACCGGATATCACCTGTAGGCTCATCTAGGTCAAAAGTAAATAACGGTACTTGTATTCCGGAGCTATTAATCAAGACTTTTACATAAATTATATTTTATTACACAAAATTCACATACATAAATCAACAATTAGAATGTCAGTAATTACGTTGTTTATTCAAACCTTTAATTGATCCTTAATCAATCAGTTATCAATCCTTTCTCTGAAAGTATCTCAATGATAAAATTAACCACGGATGCCAACTTATGTCACAATTACCCAAAAAAATAAGTTTATCACTAATTGGATGGAATTGTACATTAACTGATCCCAGTGCATTTACATTTCTACTTGCATTACCCCTCAAGATTGAAATTTCACAATATTCCTACCTATACGGACTACTATTGAAATTACACAACCCAAAGTCTAATAATACACTATTTGACCTCCGTTAACACTCGAGATTGAAGTTTTCCCAAATTACGCGTTTCTTTATACGTGAACTTATGGAAACTATGCAATCTATATGTCGTTAACTATCCACTCAGTTTTCGGGTTTATTTTTCATTCATATTTTTCCCGGATTAAATGTACCCAAATCTCGTATATCATATATGAAAATATGGGAACCATATAACCCGAAACTTTCAGATACTTAAATGTTTAGATATGTCGAAAGTGAAATTTACATTGACATGTCACGAATAACAAAGAAGATTATGATGAACAACCAAACTTCCTTTAAAAAAAAAAATCTAGATAATTTCTTAATCAATCAAAACAGGAATCGATAGGATTCGTAATAATATTGACATTCGTTTTAAAGGGGAAATGTATGCATGTCTTACCATAGAACAAAAATCAGCGTCTGCTTCTAGAATATTCCAAATAACACTCACGATTTAAGTTTCAATTAAATTTAAAGAAATAAAATACCGGGTCACGCGTTGTCCATCTCCGACTGATTTTAACCAAAGAAAAATACACGAAATTTTAATCCACGAAGAAAATGTTTTTTAGTTCCTACCAAAGCTGTTTCACCTTCAATTCCCCAGTCTAGAATGAAATTTGTTCAGCAGACCAGCACGAGCAAACCGGAGGGCGCGAAAATATTCCAATGTCTCTAGACTTTCCCATTTAAATTATTGAGCCTAAAAAAATCCCTTCATTTGATTGGTTGACAGGGAAAAATAAATATTTCCGAATATACTAGGGGTTCTCTACGGGTTGTTTTAAATGTAACGTTCCGGAAATCAAGAGGCCAAGTAGGGCAAGATTAAAAAAAAAAGAAACAGCGTAATTAGTAAAGAATTGACCCCAAAAACGTTTCAGTTGTTTGAAGCTTAACGTTTCGTAGCGTATTCGCCGATAATTCGGTGTTTAATCTTCATTTTATGAAGGTAGGTACGGAAAACGACAATAATTTTGGGTATGCAAAATTACGGTTTTAGTAGACAATATGCCTTTAATGTTTTATTGGTGTTATTTGTTTCATTGCGCATAGTGATGTCTTACGACTATATACGAGTAACACGGCGAATGTCTTATAAGGAAGGAACTACTTACCCTTCGCGAGCATCTGAATTTACCCCGGTTTTTGGTAAGGGCCAGTGTTATGTGATATGTATAGTTTGTCCTCGTCCTGTGTCCTATGTTCCCAATATTGCAAGTGTCCATTCTTGATCTTGATTATCCCTTCAGTTTCTCTAACATTTATTCACTACATTCGAACCTGGTTACGCAAGTCAGATAATGTTACTTCGATATTCGAGTAATCTAGATATCTGGGGAAATTATATTACTACCTTCTACTAACAGACCATTTTGTTTATTCAAACTATCTGGTCTACAAGAAACAACTTATATCATTTTTATGGGATTAAAGTTATCGTGATTAACGCCACATTCAACAATATTTCAGTTATATAACGGCGGCCAGTTTTATTCATGGAGGAAACCACCAACCTATCGCAATTCACTGACAAACGTTATCACTGTTGTATCTGTATCGGGTACACCCCGACATGAGCTGAATTCGAACTCACAACGATCAAATGTTGTAAAAATAGCAGGTTTTATGTTAGCAGTAACTGTTTTTGAATCTAATGTAAATGTAACATCAACAGAGTCAGGGTTAAGCTGTGTTACCATTTACAAGCATGTCACTTAGGTTTTTCACAAGCATTACTGGGCAACTCAATTTTAGTCCTAGATCTTTTGGTGCCAGAAATGTGGCCAAATAGTGATGTGACCCTTCATCAGTAGATGTGTAAACTTTGAGTTCGCCAGGTAAATTCTGTAGTTTATTGTGGTCAAACAAGTCAACATACAAATGTCTTGAGAATAGTTGTACCGATGATCGTTCATTCTGAAGAGGTCTATTCAATGACAGCAAGAAGGCAACGCTTTCATCCGATGGGTCACCTCTCTCCATTCATTTATGCAATGTATTAAATTTGTGTCACTTTGTCTATGAATAATCTGTAATTGTAGTTTATGTGGAAAACAGTCATCAAACCATGGCAATCTAAAGCAGTGATTACCAGGATCACCTAACAGTTCATTTGATACGGGGGGTAACTGATTAAAGTCCCCTACTAATATCACTTGTATGTCACCAAAGTAAGACTTGGAATTTCTTATATGTCTACAGACAAATTCTAGCTGATCTAGAATTTTAGTACTGATCATGGATACCTCGTCAACAAATAATATATCTGTGCTTTCAATATTCTTTTTAACATTGACAAAACGTTCATCAGTTCTATTTAAATGAATCAACTCTTCATACATGTGCCTACCGTCTCCTAAACCGGCTCACTTGTGAACGGTTTGTGCCCCCAACTTTCCATAGCGAGTAGCAGCTATGCCTGTGGAGCAAACAATTGTCACATGTTTTTGTTGTTTTCTTTTGTATTGTACAATATGCCTAACTAAATGAGACTTTCCACAACCCGCTTGGCCACTTATAACTAAATTATGGCCATTATTTACAAGATGAAAGGCATTTTCTTGATCTTCGTCTAACATTTTGACTTTCCCGTATTTTTTATACTAATTTTCGTAATTCTCTTACCTTCTCCTTTTACAGTGTATCATTCGGATTCTCGTCATCGATCTGGTACCCATGCTCCAGCATCCAGGATTGACGATAGTGGTTATCTCCTTTTGTTCGCGACAACTATAGACGGCGTTGTAAAATTTAGTTCCGTTGATCGAAGTTCAAATGGATGTAGACTTGTATGAGAAATGACAATTTTATTGGGCTTTTACACGTCTTACATGAAGGAAAGGACATTTTATGTAAAGCATATATACTGGAGAAATGAATCTTGACGGGTCTTCGAAAGGTAGGTGTTTTATTATTTAAATTCGCAAGGGATTTCCTGGCCGATGCCTCTTTGGAAAGTGTGTCAACTCCGCGAAGTTCAGCGGAGCTAGTTACCTGCTAATATATTATATATTGATCGTGGCATGGGCTGGAGAGTAAACTGTAGGAAATAGTGAGATTTCTCCGATGATATGAAATATTGAGATTCCTCTGATGATATAGCACAAGTTAATCACAAAAATACAACAACAAAAAAAGAAACAAACGGGGAAATTATTTTTCACGAAAAAAGGGGGAGGGGCTCAAATGAGGGATCCTATCCCCGAGTACCTGTGTCACGTCATAGCATGTTTATTATACATTCACATTAAAAACACAAAATGATACTTTTTAAAACGTGATCTATGTAAAATTGCACTTAGGAACGACAACTCCTTACAAAGGCAGATAATCACCTGAAAATTTTACTAAGCCTAACTTAGTGAGCACGGCACGTTTCTGAAATAACCTTTAATTTACTGTGTACAACCAAAGTAAAAAATTATTTGTCTCACGATAGGAATAATGTGACAACCAGGACTTCTATCTGATTCATAAATGACGTCTAACAATAAAACGTTTACAGTAAATATAATAAATACAGAACCGGAAGTACTATCTCTATTGCACATCCCATCGTCTGTCATTGTGTGTTTCGAACGAGTTGAATTATGATATGGTCAGATCTACTTCTCAGACTCAAAATGGACTAGTGAAAATAAGCAAAACGATACAATTCACACAACAGTATCTGAGGATTGGGAGTGATAGAGTGATTACCGTTTAACGCTAATTCAGCAATTTCTCAGCTATGTCATGGCGAAAACAAATTAATTTTCCATGAGATGACGATGAGGTCCGCTGTGTTCTAAATCAACACGCTGAGTTGGATTTTTTTCATAGTGCTAGCTCACTGAAGCAACAATCCGCGGGTAGACACATTATCCTGATTCCGAGCCAACCAGTCTTTGCTCTTTCTCCTTAATGCTGCATGCTTAGCGAAGAACCAACAGTAACTAATTTCATAGTCTTTGGTTTGACCCGATCTGGACTCGAACCCACGATCTACCACACTCGAGGTGAGCACGCTAACCATTACACCATCGATGTGGTTGTTTAATGATTGGTATTGTACTCAGATGTGGAAAATCACTTGTATGACCACATTATTTCACTAAAAGTAGGATGCTTGTTTTTATTGAAGCTCCTCTACCAAGCGAAGGGAGTGTACAGTCATGTACGGCCATGTTAATGTGTGTTAGGGGTATTGATTTTTCATAAATTTTTACGATTTTTGGGTATGATTTCTTTAATGATCCAACAGTGTACTATTTATCGCTTTTCATTTATTGGAGACTCAAAATAGACTATTTGATTTTTTAACTGTTCCGATAATGTGTTATTATTATTGTTGTTTGGAAGGGAGGGGGGCAATCAGTGCCTATCAACACTAACGTTGTGAGTCCGAATACAACATTATATGATAAAGTTTGTCAGTGACTTTCGACAGGTCGGTGGTCGTCTCCTGGTACTCTGGTTTCCTCCACAAATAAAACCTACCTCCACGAGATAGCTGAAATATTATTGAAAGTGGCATTAAACACCATAACCCTAACCCTGTTGTTGTTTATTTTTATTACTATTTTATGAAAAAATCAATATTCTGTATTGGTCGCATTTTGATAGCGTCATATTGTTTTTTTTTCTAATCCACAGAATACAATGGTGTATGGATTGGATTAAGTGACCTGCGCCATGATAAATTCCACTGGACTATGGACACTACAGAAATGTCGTTTAGAAATTTTTACATTGGGTATGGTTCAAAACAGAAACACAAAACATGTGTAGCGTATAATAACGGCCTGCTTCCTGAGTGAATTAATATTTGGTGTGGTAACAAATACTACTTCATTTGTGAGGCAAATCAATGTAAGTATCATATATATATATATAGTATAAGGGCAAGACAAAGTTTAAAGGAAAAAAAGGGAGATAAGTGGTTAATCAAAAGTCATCACTTCGACAAAATTGTGTTAATGTTAAGCCGTTATGGAATATCTATGTCACAAATGACCAACAGATATGTTCCGTGAGTAGTAATCACAATCTGACCATTTCTTCATTCATGACTTCTCACTGAGTTTGTAACAAGAGTAACATGACTGGTGCCACATGTGAAGCAGGAGTTTATTACCCTTCCGGAGCATCTAGATTTCAATAAAGTTCCAGTTGTTTTCTATGTAGTGTTTTGTAAATCATTGATTTCTCTTTTGTCCTTGTTTGCCGTTGTATTGTTTGTCTTTCTTCAATTAACCGGTTCTAATTACCCCTTTAGTATCATCAGACTTTTTTTTTAAAGGGGCAATCAGAAGCCATATATAAAATCGTAGTTATCAAATTTAGTGTTTTCTCCCCGATACTCCGGTTTCCTTCACCAATAAAACTGACCGACACGATATAATTGAAATATTGTTGAAAGTGGTGTTAAACACCATAACCCTAACATCAGTAAGAAGAGTTTAAAGTTAGCAAAGGGGCAACCACAATCTGTAAATACTTTAAAAGTTTGGAATTCTTCTGTTGTTATCTTAAATTAAACATTATAAAGTTTGTGCTATTATTTTTGCTTTCTCTGTGTGTGTGTGTGTGTGTGTGTCTGTGTGTGTGGTTTTATAGGGGGTATTTTTCTGTGTGTGTTTTGTTTGCTTGTTTTTGCTTGGATTTTTGTGTGTTTTCATTATTTTCTTTTTCTTTGTGTTCGTCCTGTGTCTTGTTTATATCGGAAACCATTCAAAGTACTACAACTGAAACATAAATCGTCACAATTTTATACAAGTTTAATTTTGATAATATTTTTTTTTAAATGAAGAAATAATATAAGTATTTCTGTAATTGTAAGTTTAAATAACATTTTATTTACACGCCATATATAAATAATAATATAGAAATATTCCAACAGCTGTTTTTATTATAAAAAATAGTAGGGCCCGGGTGGCTCAATGTGTTAGGTCGCTGGATCTAGCAGCTCATACAAGCCTATCACAAATAAGGCGTGGGTTCGCGCCCAGCTTTGTAAATTACAAAAAATGATGCACTCGACTCGCAGCCGCAATTGATAAAGTTTATCAGTTGCTTGTCCATGGTCGGTGGTTCTCTCCGGGTACTCCGGCTTCCTCCACCACTGAAACTGGTGGCCATGATATAGCTGAAACATTGCTGAAAGCGGCGTTAAGCACCAAAAATCCAAATAAAATCAATCATATAAGAAAAGTAAAAACGTAGATATCTAATTTAGTCCACACAACGTGTTTTTGGAATAACCTTCATCATGCACGCTCAAAAGATTGGAAATAATTTGTTAAAAAATTATCATCATAGTCTCAAAACTCATATTGTAACCATATATTAGTAATCAAATAGTCCTCTCATCCTCCAGATTAACATAGACATATTGGTTCTTCTACTTCTTCTTAACATCTGAAATAGTATATAGGCAATAACAGTGCATTGACTTGTCTGTTCTTCTTCGATATACTGATTCTTATTATCCCTTTGGTATCTTCAAACTCTTTTTACACGATAAATATTTTATTGTTTTCTTTTCTATTATGTTTATTATTTAATGCTAAATCAACAAATGAGGAATTCTATCGGTACGAATTCACATTTCTGCAATAAAAATAATTCTCTACAATATCGAAGAGTTATTTGTAGGGTAAGGGTGGTGTTTAACGCCACTTTCAAAAATATTTCAATTATATACCCGGAGAAAACCATCGAACTGTCTCAAGTGACTGACAAACTTTATCGCATTACATCTCGCCATGAGCACGATACGAACACAAATTTAGTGGTAATAGACACTGATTACACAGGTAGTTATAAATCCAACTACCATATGACCACGACGGCCCTTGGTGATAATTGCATAGTTGTATACTATCTAATATTAAAATGATGATTGAGGCCATCAGCTCTCTTTAATAGAACTTATATATATTATGTACATGACAACTTCTGTGTAATGAAGAATAAATATATTATGTGAAAAAGTCTATAGCGATCTTTATTATACTGCTGTTCACCCGGTTATATGTGAGGGTTAGCATTTTACTCACCCGTGGAAAGCACTTTCACAACAGCACCATTTCACTAAGAGTGGGGAGGGGGTGGGCTCATAAAACTAGTTCTACCCCGCCACTTCTTAGTGCCTATGCCAAACCAGGAAAGTGTTCTGTACTTGTGTGTTAGAGGTATCGATTATGCCTGTTTCTATGATTTTTCTATTGGATTTTTGAACTGTTCATACAGTGTAGTATGTTGGTTTTTCATTTTAATACAATGGTTGTCATTGATTAAATCTGAGACTGGGAATGTTCCCGTTGTCTTACTTGCATAACATATATGTTCTAAATTGAGAAAATACCAAGTCAGTAGCTTTACTATGTAATATATCATATAGCGATTATATCCATCCTATGCCAAATGAACATCAGAGAGCATCTAACATGCAACACAAAGCGGACAATTCAGAGAAACTTGCACCACTGGGCACACAAGACACACGACGAAGACAAACAAAACAAAAACACAACACAACAAATATATCTTTTTTTTGCTTTGTTTTTTTAATCCGGATTATGAGTATTTGTACAGATGAAAAACTTTAATATGGTATTGTTGAGAACCTAACATCATGAATGTCAAGTTCCCCCAAGACAATACTTTTAATACCTTATCCTTAATGTAACCAGAAGTTTTTGTCATACAATCACCCCTTCCCCTTACTCCATTATAACTGTTTACTAGATTTTTATTTTAGTTAACATGATGGGTACCATCAGTGGAACAGGAACCGCTTACCCTTCTGGGGAATGTGAGCATTCCCGTGGTTTTAAGATGTTCGTGTTGTAGTTTTGGTTTTCTGGGGTAATGGTGTTTAACGCCACCTTCAACAATATTTTACTTAAATATCGTGGCGGTTGGTTTTCTGTGTTCAGTATTTATTAAATGTGTTTGATCATGGCTTTATGTTTTTTTGCCACAGCTTTGTAGTTTTTATTTATTTACATGGCTTTTGATAAGGTCTTGATATCCTCTTGTTTTACTTATAAAAACTTTACCTTTCGCTTGTGTGGCCGTCGTGGTTGTGATCGTATGACAGTTGGATTTACAACTACCTGTGCAATCAGTGCATATCACCACTAAAGTTGTAAGTTCAAACCCAGTTAATGGCGAGGTGTACTCAATACAATTTTATGTGATAAAGTTTATCAATGACTTGCGGCAGGTCTGTGAAATATTGTTGAAAGTGGCGCTAAATACCATAAAGCCAAGAATTACCCTCTGGTTTTACTTATAATAACTGTACCTTTTTATTCACATTTCGATAACTTCAGTCTACATTCATATTAGATTGGCAATTCTTCATAGGTGACAACACTATATTGAAATAAATTTAAAAAAATGTGATATTATATGTGTTGTAACATGAATGCATTTTTTTCTTTGATCTTTTT
>MJUT01049268.1:94830-111474 GCA_002080005.1 Gigantidas platifrons | reverse complement strand
AGAAAAATTATAAAAACTGAAAATATATAACAAAAAATAATAGCAATTTAATCAAGCTCTAATTTACTATGTTCTGAAACTTTTTATAAATTTGGAAACATTTTACCAGGCATGCGCCGGAAAGTAAACATCAGTACGTTGATGGTTTTCCGTAACAAAAGAAGAAGTAAACATGGTGTCACGTGATAAATGTTTACATAATTTTGGAGAGGCGGAGCTCTTCAATTTTTTCAATATCGCCCCTTTAACTTGTGCATTTGAACTTACCAGTAGTAATTCCTACTTTAATTCCTATTGTAAGCATCTAAGCCTACATAGTTCACTTTCAAAATACCTTGAAAATCTTGATTATCCTAATTCAATTCAATTCTACTGGGTGCGTTCACAATTGTACCAGTGGTGAACATGTTGATCTTACCGTTGGTTACCAACGGTACAATTGTTAGCCAAAGGTTACATTGGTAGCCTTTAAACTGTGTACGGCTATTTGTTTGCCAATGGCTAGATATTTCCCATTGGTAATATTGGTGACCATCTGTACCTTTGGTAACCATCTGTACCTATTTGATTCAATATATTTAATTATATAACGAAATAAAAAGAAGATTTGTATTATAAAAAAATTTATAAGTTTCTCGTTATTGATTAATTACTGGCAATATTAAATTATGTCAAGATTTTTATATACTTTTTACGTTAGCAACTTAGAATTTATTCAAGACAAAGACAAAAAAAATCAAGTCTGCCCCCTTTTCCCATCAAAGTCACGGAGCTCATTTTAACCAAGATCACAACTGTAATACTACGATCAGTTTACCTGTACAGGTATCTCCCGGGCATTAGAGGTGAACACAATGTTCTTTAATGGCTCAGCAAGGGTACAGCGACGGTTGGGCTATCCAGATTTTTATGACCGCAATAAAAACCTGGCAATGGATGCAAGACATAAGGCATGCCTGTGTTTTATTAGGAAATGTCTTCAGATGTACTGTATTTGCATCCCGCGATTTTAACGTCTCTGGTTAGTGCCCTTCATGTAACATGGATATTTACTGAGAAAAACTATTTTAAGCTTAAATGGTCAGATAAAAATCATTTCCCTTTACTATAAATTTGTAAACAACCCCATTCAGCTTCAATAATATCGGTAAAATTATTTCGGACATTTATTTTTCTTTTAGCCATCGTGTTGTCTCTCCTGCTTCTATTTACGGATTCTGATTACCCCTTTGGTATCTTCAAACTCTTCTTTTAACACTTGTGGTCACCAATTTGTTTTATGAAAAACCTGCGTTGGTAATTCTAACTTGACTGTGGTTTGTCTGCAGAATTGGTTACCAATAGAAAGTACCAATGGCAATCATTGGTGTTGATGGTATGCCATTAGTAAATAAATGTACCAATAGTCACCATCGGGAGAATTGTGAACGCGCCCACTGTCACCAACAATCATCTCCATCAGTTTTCCCGCGAAAAATGGATTAGTCTATTTAAAGTAGGGTCTTATCCCTCTAATAAAAATAGTGTTCTATATTCGGTATAGCTTATTAGGATTAAACCATGCATAGGTTATAACATAACATGTTCAAAATATGTGCAAGAAGTGAAAAAAGTGTGTATTTTACATTAATCGATGGATTTCAGCAACTTATAACATCCTTTTTCCCCCCACTGAAACACATATGGGAAATTCCGAAATTCCAGCGTTTGAGGTGTTCAAAGGGTAAATTCTTGTAAACACCGGCCTCTTTCAACTAAATTTGAAAGATTTGTTGTCATTGCAACCCCGTTCACAGTTGCCCAACAGGAGTCCACAGGTCGTCCACGTGTCAGTTTAGAATAATCCTTCAGGTAATCCTTCAGGATCTTACAGTAACCCGTGACCCACATTAGCAGGTATCAGCAATTTATTCTGAATAATGTTGTTTAACAACGTGAATATGACATTTAGTGCGCATGACGCGTTTCTGGAATGACCTTTATCAGGTAAGTACTTTCAAGTCGAAAGGTTGTAAAACCAGATAATTTAAAAAGCAATTAACCAAAATTTCAGGTAAAAAAACAAAATTTAGCCAAAAATGTACTGACATGGTTTATTAGATATATTTTTATTGAAATTTAATGTCCTTAAGGGTGTAGATCTGGGGGTATGGGAGATAACTCTATTTTCGGTGTCTTCTCAAATATATGATCATCTGTGCGCTTGAAACTTCCACCTCAATTCCAAGCTTCTTGGTGATAAAGATTGTTTACATTGGATTTGGCCAGTTAACAAATATGACTCCTTTTCCTTTTACCCTTCCATACTTGTGTTCCTTGTATTTTAATATCTTATTGCTGCTTATGACAGTGTCAGGCAGTGTGCTATTATTATATGCCCACAAAATATCATTGAAATATCTCTTTCTAGAAAAAATGTTCATCGAAATATGTTGTCAAAAATGCCAGAAATGTAACACAATTTGTGTGACAACCTTTTTCTATTGAATTTCAAGGGTTTGTAAAAAAACAGAAAATAAATATATTCATCAAAATCTTAGATATTATGAAACTATAGAGCAAATTATACGGTAGTGAAAAATAGAAAGATGGATGACAACTCCGACCAATAAACACGTTGACGATGAGTGTAAATAGCAACGCTATAAAACTAGATGTAATAAGATTTATTGCTTCTTAATAATACAGTATAAATATCGCAGCAGTTTTCTCCATCCATAAAATGTCCTCTTTACGACACTAAGATGAGTATATACCGAACATTCATGACAGGTTAATAACAAGATTGATTTCAATCTACTAATACAAGACATTACTTACTGAAATGATAATCTTTTGTGTTATCTCAGAGGACTTCTTTAAAACGATTACTATCCTCCTACTCATCAACGTAGTGCTAATTCCTGGTCGTTGTTTTCTGCAATTAAGGACTCGTGTCAATTTTCTGCTTCCCTACACCAAACGTTGATATGAAATTATGTTAATGATGTTCTATTGGCTTATCAGTAAGTTAGGATCTTAATTTATGAAATGAAGAATTGATATATCTTAGTCAAACAATGTGCATCCATTACTATTCGTGGAATAGCGATTGTCATGGGTACCATAAATTTAACCAAATATCGTGGCCTCATTAACACTGCTTAAAACAATGTCTAGCTAAATAATCTTCATTTTCTTAAGTAAAACCAATTTATTCTAAAGAAGGCTAAAAATAAAAATAGTGACTGGTATATTTTTAAGAATTTGGACATTTACCTCTGTAGGGAAATTTAACATAAGTGGTTATGGTCATGGCTAGAGATGACATTTCATTCACTGTATTTTATCTTCCTTCTGTGGAAGATAATGTCTCTTCACTATTATTCTATGAAGTATATATCGCTAAGTATATTTAGCCGGTATTTGTAGCAATGTCTTTAACATTACTGTGCGTAGTTCAGTAAGTATGAAAAACGGCTACACATCATACTTGCTGGTCAATTTTATTATCCCTACAAAAAGGGCCGTCGTGGTCGTATGATAGTTGGATTTACAACTACTTATGCAGTCAGTGCATATCACCACTAAAGTCATGAGTTCGAATCCCGCTCATGGCAAGGTGTACTCGATACTACATTATGTGATAAAGTTTTTCGGTGACTTGCGGTTGGTCGGTAGTTTTCCCCGGGTAATATGTTCATGAAATAGTTGATATTAAGAATATTATATTACATGGCGAGTGTCCAATAAGAAGCAAGAAGTGCTTACCATTCGCGAGCAGCTGGGTAACCCCTTATTTTGGTAGGGTCCGTGTTCCTCATTTTTGCAGTTTTTGTGTTTTGTTTCCTATGATTCTGTCAATGTTATAATTGTATGTAAGAATTGATATTATGAATATCAGTAGAAACAATGTTCATTCTGACCATTTATTCTACCTTCTTAACTGGTAAGCATTCTTCTTCGCCTTGAATGAAGATTATTTCAGTGGTTATATATGAAAATCAGCAAAAGCTAAACACTTTTCCTCATGCTTCATTAGTTTATATGGTCTCGTAAGGTAATTTCGATAATAAGAAATGTTCAATAGATACATTTATTAACACCTGCATGTCATGCGCGACCACACACCCGGTATATATTTACTAAAAAAGTGAAAGTAGATTGACAGAAAAAAAGGCTCAAACCGATAAATGTTTACAGACAATGCCTTCCAAGAAAATAAGTACTCTTGTATATCTTCAGCCATTTTGCTAGAACTTTTTAATCTGCATGAAGTATATTGATCATATTTAATATTTAACTTGAATCTCACTAGCTATATCTTTTGCAGAATGTGGACTGTCATTGATGTGTGGGTAACGTTCTGATCACATGAACGTAATGGAAGGGGGGAAATATTAAGGCTCTAAAGGAGTTATCGATTTCTTCTGGCGTCCTTGTGTACTACGCTAATCATGTCGAGTTGACAGTTAATGCCCCTGAGATACACTTTAATGAATACCAAAGACACAGAAAAAAATAACAACATCTTTTAACCTATCGAAAATACATAAGACCATCATATATGGTAGAGTAAATATATCAGATGTAGCAGCTGGTTTAAGCCGGATATCATACAGGGGAAAACATGCAACGATTCTTTTTTGTGTCTTTATACGGTGTGTGTCTTATTAGAGACAGAGACTACTTACACTTCACAATCAGCGTGTACACCCGTAACTTTTTGGTCTGGTCCGTTTTTGTTCATCTCTTTAGTTTTCTGTGTTGTGTTGTGTTTTTTGTTTTGTTTGTCTTCGTCTTATGTCTTGTACCCAATATTACAAGTGTCTCTGGATTGTCCATGTCTTGTGCCCAATATTACCAGTGTCTCTGGATTGTCCATGTCTTGTACCCCATATTACCAGTGTCTCTGGATTGTGCATGTCTTGTGCGCAATATTACCAGTGTCTCTGGATTGTCCATGTCTTGTACCCCATATTACCAGTGTCTCTGGATTGTCCATGTCTTGTGCCCAATAATACCAGTGTCTCTGGATTGTCCATGTCTTGTACCCAATATTACCAGTGTCTCTGGATTGTCAATGTTTTGTACCCAATATTGCCAGTGTCTCTGGATTGTCCATGTCTTGTACCCATTATTACCAGTGTCTCTGGATTGTCCATGTTTTGTACCCAATATTACAAGTGTCTCTGGATTGTCCATGTCTTGTGCCCAGTATTACCAGTGTCTCTGGATTGTCCATGTCTTGCACCCCATATTACCAGTGTCTCTGGATTGTCCATGTCTTGTGCCCAATATTAATAGTGTCTCTGGATTGTCCATGACTTGTACCCCATATTACCAGTGTCTCTGGATTGTCCATGTCTTATGCCCAATAATACCAGTGTCTCTGGATTGTCCATGTCTTGTACCCAATATTACCAGTGTCTCTGGATTGTCCATGTCTTGTACCCATTATTGCCAGTGTCTCTGGATTGTCCATGTTTTGTACCCAATATTACCTGTGTCTCTGGAATGTCCATGTCTTGTACCCAATATTGCCAGTGTCTCTTGAATTTCCATGTCTTGTGTCCAATATTACCAGTGTCTCTGGAATGTCCATGTCTGGTGTCCAATATTACCAGTGTCTCTGGAATGTCCATGTCTTGTGTCCAATATTGCCAGTGTCTCTGGATTCTCCATTCTTGATTATATCTTCTGTTTTCCCTACGTTTATTTATCGTCGACTTTAGGAAATAATTGTAATATATTGAATGTGAAATTATGGGATATTTACAAGAAATAACATTTGAAAAAGAAATTAACCTTGTCTTTTCTCGAGAACAGAAAAAAAGGATAATATTTAATAAATATTTTGAAAAACAATTTTCAACAATAATCATAACTTCAAAGCAAGAACTTTATCAATACTTAAACATTAAAAATGGAATAGACCCAAAGGCAGATAGAATCCATTACGTTTAAACTTGAATGATCTCTGCTCGGTGTATTACATGATGACATAATATTCAAAAGCACTATATTCCCTGTATAGTATACCATCCTGCACAGTAGGAAGACTTGGTCGTAACCAAAGATGTAAATATATTACAACAATATAACAAATGCCTCAATGAAGAATAATTTGGTTTTCGCTGATTGAGACCACCTATCTTTGTCGAGAGGACAATGGCTTTGCATATAAAAAATAACTCTAAAGCAACGGGAATATATCTGATCATGTCCTTAACATTACACGTTACAGCTGGTTATAACGGGAATATATCTGATCATGTACTTAACATTACACGTTACAGCTGGTTATAACGGGAATATATCTGATCATGTTCTTAACATTACACGTTACAGCTGGTTATAACGGGAATATATCTGATCATGTACTTAACATTACACGTTACAGCTGGTTATAACGGGAATATATCTTATCATGTCCTTAACATTACACGTTACAGCTGGTTATAACGGGAATATATCTGATCATGTCCTTAACATTACACGTTACAGCTGGTTATAACGGGAATATATCTGATCATGTCCTTAACAATACACTTTACAGCTGGTTATAACGGGAATATATCTGATCATGTCCTTAACATTACACGTTACAGCTGGTTATAACGGGAATATATCTGATCATGTACTTAATATTACACGTTACAGCTGGTTATAACGGGAATATATCTGATCATGTCCTTAACATTACACGTTACAGCTGGTTATAACGGGAATATATCTGATCATGTACTTAACATTACACGTTACAGCTGGTTATGGGAGAAATAAAGATGATGGCAAAAGCTCACATAGCCTTTGGCCAGGTGAGCTAAAATTGTATATATATTTGTTTTCAATACCACACTATAGCCTGTTATAAATACCTGCATTGCAAATCTTCATCTCCTAATCCTCTCAACAAGCCATCTTTAGTTAGACGTAAGATCTCTACGGAATCAATATCCTCATCTACTCTGGTAAAATAACATTATATTTTATAGTCATATGTGAAAGGGCATCAAATAGCATACTTTTTTTTTACAATGTATAATTTTCATGACATGACGTATACATTTTTGTATTTGTTTAACAACTGATTTTCAGTAGACCAGTATTAAATTTTGAAGAATTGGATAAGCTTTAGTTGTTTATAACATAGTACATTTTTTACTTTTCGTTCACTATTAGTCGAACATATATGTTAAAGACTGAATTGAATGAAATAACATTGTCTTATAGATCTTTCCTTAGTTTAGATTATTGCTTCATAAAATGATTTCTTCATAATACAAATATTATAGGATAAACAACCTCTTTAGGATAATTAAGCAGACTTATAATATGTAACAATTTGTTAATAAAAAGTTTAGAAAAAATAAAAGAATTTATTGGACTGGTAAGAAAACTATAAATATCAACACAAAGAAGGACTGACTTGTATCATAACAATAGTGCACCGATATATCAGTCCTTGCCTTTACATTTTTGACCTACTAGCCCTTTGGGCTAGCAAATCTGTAATTTTACTAGCCGGAACTCAAAATTTACTAGACCAAAAGAAAAAAACAGAAATGTTGAAGATCAATTTATTCAAATCGATTCATTGTTCTTAGTCTTTTGTGCACCTTCTACATGTGAACACATCTTGCACCCTCATATATTTTAACCTCTGGCCATTCAACAACTTTTGTTGCTGTTCCAAAACTTCATGTGCTTGAATGGTGTCAATTCTGAAATTTGATTATCCAGAAACAAATTTCCAGTTGTCTTTTGGGATTGACAGTAGACTATGAGTAAAACATCAATTTAGCATATTATGTTCATAATTACCTAAAGGACATCTTTTCAATGTCAAATATGTATTTCTGTCTATCTTGACTATTCCAGAGTCTTGCATACCAGTAAATGTTTTATATGTACCCCCCCCCCCCCTGTTTTTTAAATATTACTGTGCAGCGCTGTGATCTAATACCACACAAATAGTAATAACTCATATTTGTGTAATCTTCAGCAGTAGAAAGATGTCTCTGCCAATTTACTCAACGCTCCAACTACAGGGTTTTTGCTGGCTCTATTGGGAAATGCCACCTAACCTAAATTGGGAAATTTGATCGACAAAATATGAATTTGAAATTAACTTGGGCAATAATAAACAAAATAACTTTGCTCATCTCTGTTTTCTATGCTGTGTTTCTTGTGGGATCTGTGTTGCTCATCTCTGTTTTCTATGCTGTGTTTCTTGTGGGATCTGTGTTGCTCATCTCTGTTTTCTGTGTTGTGTTCTTGGTGGGATCTGTGTTGCTCATCCCTGTTTTCTGTGTTGTGTTTTTGGTGGGATCTCTGTTGCTCATCCCTGTTTTCTGTGTTGTGTTTTTGGTGGGATCTCTGTTGCTCATCTCTGTTTTCTATGTTGTGTTTTTGGGGGGATCTCTGTTGCTCATATCTGTTTTCTGTGTTGTTGTTTTTGCTTTGTATATATTCGTTTGGTGCCTATGGGTTGTCATGCTGATGTAAACAGACAAATGCTTGATTATATGTTTTATTTATTTTTCCCTTTATCGCTTTTGTCAAGGTTGTGTTTATCAAACTGTTCTATAACACGAATACTTAATTTCCACAAGCAGACTTCTTGTATTTTCAATGACAGGCGATAGTCTCTAAATATTTGGAACAAGACAATTGGTTGGTGCGGAATCGACAAATTAAATAACATTTTCTATCAACTCTAGATATCAGAAAAGAGAGGCAAAATTCGGAAGTTAAAAAAATATTTACGTTCTCCAGATTATAAAACAAAACCCAGACTCCAACCAAACATATTCCTTAGACAATCAAAATCAAGAAACGCTAATCACACAAATTAGCATTTAATATAAACCAATCAAAACTACTATCTCATGAATATCCATAAATACACCAAAGCATCAGACTACCTTTAATGTAAAAAGTTCTTACATTTTATAAAGAGATTTTCTCTTTTACTTGTGTGATAAACATGGCAAATAACAAATTAACATATACACCAAATTAAAATTGAGAAACAAAACAATTTATTACCTTGGTAATGTATCATAGTCTTTGAATTATCTGTAAATGGTGTTATGGAAGATTGGTCTTATTCTATTTTTAGTCATACTAGTAAAGTGATTGGATCTACAATGTATTTGTTTAAAACATTGACGCCACTTCTCCTTAAATTTAGGAAATCATTTCTCACGCTTGAAATAAACATGTATTTATTGTAATGTGAAACAGATGATTATTGTTCTATGTGCCATCAGGCACTTCATTATCTGATGCAATACACTGATACCAGAAAGGGGTATATTCGGGCGTATTTCAAAATGTACATGGTTGATTCAAAACGTACATGGTTGATTCAAAATTATTCACATTTACAACATTAAAAAGGTTTATGATTTTGTGGTCAATGCTGCACTCCTTTGGTGAGCAGATCCCATAATGATACCACGGTGTTGTGTTTTTATTGAAAATAAATACTTTACGTTAGTTTGAGGTACGAATTAGAACATAAAAAGGTTTATGATTCTGTGGTGAATGTAGAGATGAAATCGGCTTTGTTTTTAAGATATTCAGGAAGGGTTTGACGGTGTTCTCTACGAACGTCATGTATAGACAGATAGCAGTATTATTTCAGGTTCATACGCTTAAAATCCTGAGAAACTGGTAACATAGGCTACACAAGATGAAGAAAAACAAAACAAAAACAATACAGAGAAACTGGCAACATAGGCTACACAAGATGAAGAAAAAACAACCAAAACAATATGTATCGGACACCACTATGCGGAAACAAACACAAATAATGTAAATAAGGCATGAACTCTCCAACTGGAGGTACAGACGAACCGAACAGTTATCACAACACAGAACTCAGAACGTAAAGACACAGAAATACAACAGTACAACACAATAAAATTAGGAAGATGAGCAACACGGACCGCACTAAAAACCCGGGGGTGAACTCAGGTGTTCGTGAAGGGTAAACAGTTTCTGCTTCTTATAAGACACCCTCCGTGTTAATCATTTATACAGCCAAGTCCGGTAAAAGTCTTGGCAGTGATAGAAGAAAGAAAGCTTCAACGTAAAAAGTAAAAGATCCATTGTCAACCAGATTGTGATGACGACCGTACAATTATTGTAGCCATGAATCCAACTTAGGCGTTCATGTGTTAAATGCGATGCTGGTAATTTTTTGGTCATACGCCGACCTGCATTCAAACAACAACAAGGTTGAACTTGTCTTCATTATGCAAATGAAATGTTTATATATATCCTGAACGAGAGCTTTAGCTGTGTCGTTTTTAGATTTGCAGAAAAGAAAGATATCAATACTAGAATTGTGTTATGTAATTTACTTTTCAAAAAAGTAAAATTCTCGTGCAAATTTATATTAAATTATGATGGACGACTGTTTTAAGCTCCAAATTGACAATCTGTTATTGGCGAGACAATGCAACTTAAAAGAGATTTTATTCAGTGAGATTATATCACGCGATCTCTCAATACATCGTAGACGTGAATACAAGTGACGGTTTCATGCATTCTCAACTCTCAGCAATTTTAGTATTCCATGATACTCAACAATAGTTAGTTTAAAATTCAATACAATTCCTTCCAAATCCTAACACACCAATTATCTATAATTTCCCTCCATACCAATCATTCATCTCCTAAGGCAGTATTATCAGTGCTGTCAAACTAGTCTTAATCATATACGGAATGCTTATTTTCTTTCACCTCCGTAGTTTATAGTTACATAATCTCATTTGTATCTTAAACCCAACTTCATATGATTGCGCTTTTCAATACATGTTTAGAATAATATAGTCATCACCGACAAATTAATTTCGTCGAATATAGATCTGTGTAATAAAATTAGTTGATTTTCCTGAATGGACTAGTTATGACATGATATACTAGTTAAATACGTCTGACGATGTGTCCGAGAACAGATGTGGGCGGTTTTGGTACTTAACATTTGGACTTTCTTCAAAGACGTATATGTCCACATTGTCACACTTTAACATCAAAATCAAATTGTTATTTTTATGGAAGATCCGGGAAGTGACCTCTCATGTAAATATGTGAGGTGAATCAATTTTGTCTCCGTTTTGTGGAACTGTTCTGACGGTGTGGTATGTTTTTGCTTTGCTTTTCATTTCATTATTTGAGGGAAATCTAAGTACATTGAGCCATTACAGGAGTACTCATCATCATGTCGCCATATTTCAATATCATAAAGGCTAGATAGGGATATAACTGGAAAACATAAATACCCTGATATAATTAGAAATGTTCATCGTTATATACTGATACTCAGGGATGCCAACCACGATATTTGTCAGGTGTGAACTAAAATATTAATAAAAAAAAAACCCGTAGATATCTTATTTAGTGCACGTTTCTGGAATAACCTTCATGAGGTACACTCATAGCCACAGTAAACATTAGAGATAACCGAAAGGGCAAGCAAGTAGAACCAATACTGATACACAGGAATCATTGGACAATAAAATTAGAGAGAACCGAAAGGGCAAGCAAGTAGAACCAATACTGATACACAGGAAACATTGGACAATAAAATTAGAGAGAACCGAAAGGGCAAGCAAGTAGAACCAATACTGATACACAGGAAACATTGGACAATAAAATTAGAGAGAACCGAAAGGGCAAGCAAGTAGAACCAATACTGATACACAGGAAACATTGGACAATAAAATTAGAGAGAACCGAAAGGGCAAGCAAGTAGAACCAATACTGATACACAGGAAACATTGGGCAATAAACGTTAGAGAGAACCGAAAGGGCAAGCAAGTAGAACCAATACTGATACACAGGAAACATTGGGCAATAAACATTAGAGAGAACCGAAAGGGCAAGCAAGTAGAACCAACACTGATGCACAGGAAACATTGGGCAATAAACATTGGAGAGAACCGAAAGGGTAGCAAGTAGAGCCAATACTGATACACAGGAAACATTGGAAACAAGACACAGAATGACAACAAACGGAACAAAATATACGTCACAAAAAACTAGAAAGATGGGCAATACGGACCCCCATCATAAGATTGATAAACCAAATAATTTAAAAGTCTTTGTGAGGAATAAAAAGAAAGACGGACCTCACTTAAGATTGGTAAGCTACCTAATGCGAGAAACAAAACGAAATAATGACTGTTAAAATCAACTATGGTCGCCTATGACTGAGGCAGAGTAATCTATATTTATAAAGGGCACCTTTATTTGGATCAGAATGCCTTTTTTTAACATTATATCCTCATCCAACATACATTATAGTACAAATACAGGGACAGCAGTATCATATGTACTACATCTTGTTTTGGAGTAAGAAGATGCAATGTACTATAAATGACGCCTTTCCGTTTCTTTCAAAGAGAACTGTTCCAGAATCATTGTTCATATGTTGTCAAGTCAGAGCCTTAGGTTGTATTCTTTTCTTCGTAGACAATTAAAAAATGAACTTTACTGGAAGTGATCCTTACCTAATATTTTAAATTGGTTCTTATTGTTTGTGTTTCATGATTGATCATGGATCATTATTTATTTTAATTTGATATTTAAAATATTTCGCACTATGATAAATGACAACAGATACAGCTGTGTGTGAGATTTTGTGCACATTATAAAGGTTTGTACATTGAGACGACATCTGACGAATATATAAATAAGATGCATTACTATTCTCTGGTTTCTTGGGCAGCTAACCCTAACCCTAACATTTCACCCCCGCTTTATGTGGGGTTCGTGTTGTTCGATCTGTAGTTGTCTGTGTTGTGTTTGTAGATCATTGTATTGTCTTGTCTTCCTCACTTTACGGCTTCAGATTAACCCTTTGGTTTCTTCCTCACTTTACGGCTTCAGATTAACCCTTTGATTTCTTCTTGTCTTTTCTTCCTCACTTTACGGCTTCAGATTAACCCTTTGGTTTCTTCTTGTCTTTTCTTCCTCACTTTACGGCTTCAGATTAACCCTTTGGTTTCTTCTTGTCTTTTCTTCCTCACTTTACGGCTTCAGATTAACCCTTTGGTTTCTTCCTCACTTTACGGCTTCAGATTAACCCTTTGGTTTCTTCTTGTCTTGTCTTCCTCGCTTTACGGCTTCAGATTAACCCTTTGGTTTCTTCTTCACTTTACGGCTTCAGATTAACCCTTTGGTTTCTTCCTCACTTTACGACTTCAGATTAACCCTTTGGTTTCTTCCTCACTTTACGGCTTCAGATTAACCCTTTGGTTTCTTCAAGCTTTTCCTCGTCATAATATCATATCATGCAATAGTTGTGATTTGTCCATACCTGTCTCATGTTTCAATTACACAATAGAATGTACTTTGGTTAACTGTATTGTTGGCGAATAGAGCTGAGATTGAATGTAACTGACGAGTCATAAATGTGCATCATTCATAACAGGTAATTCTTGAAAGCAGGTAAGGCTTGTAAATGTATATACTATTGGCTTGATGAAAGCACGTCTTGATCTCATACAAATGTTATAATTGTATATTGCAGAGGGGTTTAAATGAATACTGTTTTTAAAGAAACAGTAACATATTTCAGTGATGAAATTAATACATTTTGTATGCTATGCTCGTTTTCCTCTGATATTTGCTACGTAAATTAAGACATGGTGTCTTTATAACGGATGTTAGTAATAACCGATCCTCATTAGAAACTAATAGAAATATCAAATATTTTGAATAACTAGCACAAATATCGCAGTTTTATTTCGTAATATTTCTATTTTTGTATTTAGTAGAAAAAAAAAGATAAAAACAAAAAAGGAGGATATAATATTCAAGATGTGTATTCTTGTACCCTATAATAATACACAGCAAATGCGCTTCCAATTCAAATTGTAATACATCATTGCAATGGTTCACAACGAGTAGGCACTATCCTGCTTGGTTTCACAATAGACAATCAGCTACCGTCATGGCAACCAAATCATCAATTCTAATTTGCTAGCTTGGAAAGGTTTTTTGTATGTACATGCATGTTTGATCAAGCATTATTTGTTATTCCTGATAAAATGAAGACCCCCCCCCCAAATAATAAAACAGTATGAAGAGTTCTAGAAAGAGAAATGAATGATTTATAATGTTAGTAATATTCTATTTAGAAGAGTTTAAATATATCAAAGGGGCAATCAGAGTTCGTATATCAAAGAAGAACAGACAACACAATGGCCAAAGGAAAAAGTACAAAAGGACAAACAATGATCAACAAAACATACATATAAAACTAAAGATTGTGTAACACGAACCCCACTAAACACCGGGGGTAAACTCATGTTCTCCGGTAGGGTAAATAGTTCCTGCTCTACTCGTGAGACACGTCGTGTTAATCTAGCTACAAACCCGGTGATAAACTATGTTTAGCAATCCTGTGCTTTATGGACTTCTCTGGTGATTGGTAGAATCACTCAAAGGGTCTTACACGGTTACAAGCTGTGAATAAGATACACAACGTCATTGATTGGTGGCTGCTTAACGTCAGTGACAAATATGTTATACATATTACAGACGATGTCAATTTCAACAATATTATAGAATTAGGTATAAACAGGGGATTGGACAACCGCTGCAAGGACTAACAATTTAGCTTATTGTAGCGGTTGCAATACGTATACTTTCCCGGAAATCTACGAAATATGTATGTTGAATACCACTATCCACATACACTACCCACTGTGATTCACATACCGGCTTTCTGTATTATAATCTGGCAAGGAACCATAAAGAAGACAACCCAGCCTACCACCTGCAGAAGTCCTGTGAACCGTCACCAGTACACAACTCGATCTAAGGACGAGCCATAAATAGGGTTCTTTGGTGGAGAATCACACTCTATTGGGATATGATACAAAAAAGTAGCAGAAAGATGTTAATGAACGACATTTTGTAGTGAGTTGTCGGATGGATCGATTCAAGCCAAGACACGACATATTTTATGACTATATCCATGATCTCAATTTAAATTAATAGCGATTAAAACAACCATGTACTGTAATATCACCGCTTTCTAACAATAACTGAAAATACAGAACACACCCTACAACCGGCTATCTGGACAACAGATGTTATCGGGAACTCGGATCATATCTATGTCACACGGAATGACAGGTAGGAATTTCTTTAACGTTGTTCTTCCATTTTATCTACTTTTTGGATTTTAAATTTATGTCTGATTTGTTGCACTACAAATGAGAAATTTGCATACCAAATATGACAGTATAGGTTTTAATATTTAGTAAGGTTTCAATCAATGAAGATAGAATTTGACATTTTCAACAGAGAATTCTTCAGAACATTAACGTTTTCTCTAAAATTGCAAAAGAAAGCACAAGTTTCTATCATATACATGAAAAATATAGTGTTTCTTCTACCTTCCTGTACAACGAAAACTCGAAGTGTTATGTAGTAAGAATATTATGCGCAGTTTCATTTCAATTGTCAAAATGCTTTGGCTATCGGGGACAGCAGATTATTTTGAAACTGACTATCACTGACAGCAGATGTTGGCAATCGGGAACAACAGTGACATAAATTCTTATTTCTGGTTTATCCTGTAATAAGTTGAGCCATTAGTGTTAAGAATAATTCAAATATTGAAATTCATGGCTAATGGTTGCCTTTAAATTTCAAAACATTAATATTGTTCCGAAGTAAAAATATATTTTCGAGGCTGTGAAACCCATTAAAAATAGTTTTGTCCAATACCATAGTATTAGCTTTTGGTTGTATTGATTTCCATTGTCATTGACTTTAGAAATGTCTTTGACGTCGATAAACTGAGAAATAATATGAAATTTACTTCTTTTAAAAAGATTTTATTGAATTAGGATATTTAGAAGTTTTGTGTAATTTCATTTTTGATCAATTTCAGATAATATGGAGTCTATTGATCTACCTACTGAGAATCCACTGGATGGATCTTTTCTAAATATGTCTTGGGAAGAAACCGTTCATACAACCCGGTCTGCTGTCCCCGATTACCAAAACATTTTGAAAAGTTAATTTACAATGGAATTTCTTTTATTTTTTTCATGTTCCTGATTGCCATTTAACTCCACTGATACGTGATAGCCCGATCTGCTGTTCCCGATAGCCAAACCATTTTGACCACTGGAATGAAATTGCGTATAATATTCTTACTACATAACTCTTCGAGTTCCCGTTGTACAGGAAGGTAGAAGAAACACTATATTTTTCATTTATATGATAGAAACTTGTGCTTTCTTTTGAAATTTTAGAGAAAACGTTAATGTTCTGAAGAATTCTCTGTTGAAAATGTCAAATTCTATCTTCATTGATTGAAACCTTACTAAATATTAAAACTTATACTGTCATATTTGGTATGCAAATTTCTCATTTGTAGTGCAACAAATCAGACATAAATTTAAAATCCAAAAAGTAGATAAAAGAAATTCCTACCTGTCATTCCGTAAAACGTAGATATGATCTGAGTTCCCGATAGCATCTATTGTCCAGATAGCCGGTTGTAGGGTGTGCAGAAGTCATACAATTAAAAAAAAAACATCCTAAATAAATTGTTGACATTGTTGGTGTTTTTAAAAGATTTTTGACATTGTTGGTGTTTTTAAATATTTTTTGACATTGTTGGTG
>MJUT01049268.1:83845-94716 GCA_002080005.1 Gigantidas platifrons | reverse complement strand
GTTTTTAAATATTTTTTGACATTGTTGGTGTTTTTAAATATTTGTTGACATTGTTGGTGTTTTTAAAAGATTTTTTGACATTGTTGGTGTTTTTAAAAGATTTTTGACATTGTTGAAGTTTTTAAAAGATTTTTTGACAGTGTTGGTGTTTTTAACATCACAGACCTCGTTTAATCATTGCTAAATGTAGTTTCACCTACTTTAAATATATACTGGGAGACATTTCAATGGAACATTGCTTGGGATAATTGCAATGAAAATTGAAGACAGGAGTTAGTTTTATCGTAAGACTAATGTGAAATAAAAGAAACTCTAAACGAAATTCATAGTAACAATTTCTCAATCCTATAAAATAGATATCATACATTATTTGTTTATAATTATGCATTACAGGACAAGTCTGAAGATACCAAAGTAATAAACAGAGGCTAATTCTGTGACTTATATTAAAATGCAAATACAATTATCGGTAAACACGTCACATATAAGACTCGTCAGTTAATTAAATCACGTATTTGGTCAAAATTTTAATTGGAAAATAGAGTTAATTGCCTCAAGTAAACTAAAATGAATTAGATCAATGTGATTCTAGTACATTGTAATGTGTGGGCTGCTCAGGAGAGCGTTAACCAATAATTACGAAGGAAATTTCACTGTTAAACTTTTTTTTTAATTGTCTAATACATCTGTTTTAAATTGAGACAATATACCAGTTTGAGAAACTATTGCAAAAATAGCAACAAAAACAAAATAATAACATAGACGGGCACAGGACACATGTCGTGAATAATCTTTTTAATGTATGCTTAAAACCGAAAAATTGATAAGCCATATAATTAAAAAAAAATTGGGAGGAGGAATATCAAAGGGCCTAAACAGAATAACCAACAGCTACGATACATAAAACATCACCGGTATAACTGCCGAACTGGTCTCCTACATAAATATGGAATTCTTCAAAAACACATAAAAGGCACTAACGTCCAATCCGGACAGAAATAACAAAAGCGAAATATAAAATTAAAAACAAATACGATAAAAGATCACACTAAGCAAACACACATATCCTGCTTCACGCATGATACCAGTTGTGTCTTGTAAGGAAACACACATAGATTTACTCTCAAATCATTATGAACATCACCATACGCACATAAACACTTACTAATAAAATGAAAAAAAAATGGCCAAATTGTCGGAACAGTTCCAAACCTGCAAGTGCGAACAATGTATTATAGAGAATGCTATAGTTTTGAACGTTATGCATGAAATAGTTAATCTTCGTCACACAAATGTTAGCTTATGCATAATATTAGTTCTGTTAAATGGAACCGACGGCATCGGCCATTATCTAAATATTAGATAGTATACAAGGGCATTGGTTAGATATAATAACGAAACTATAGTCAACTTTTCAACAAAGTGTTGATATCGTCCGAATTAAGTTATTTATCTTTGGATTTAGTCGGGGACAATAAGGAGATATTTATAAATTAATACATGGTCTTTTTCATATTGCCCTTGTTATCATCCCGAGACCTTGATATCGGCCCGAGGGACGATATCAGTCGAGGGCTGATAAGGGCAATGTGGAAAAGGTTATGTATTAATCTATTTATCAAATATTTTGCCAGGGCAGATAACATGTAATTACCCTTCACAAGTGGCAGATAACATATTATTGCCCTGGGGGAAATGACACGCCACAAGTTATGGTTTTCTTACACATGCAAATTTGGCGTTATTTCAATAAAATATGTGATGAATGGTTTGATATTATACTGGAGTGTGTTTGTGTATATTTTGCGCGATATCATTGTACCTTTTAAGATATACAGCTTGCAAAGTTAAAGAAGATTTAATTATTTCATCATATTTATTCTATTCAATTAGTGAAATAAATCGGATCAGATTAAACTTTATTAAATGCAATTATTTGCTTTTATCAATCTTGTAGTTGTTGAACACTACAGAAAACAGTAATTGAAAGAAGTCCCGTGAAGGCAAGACATAATCCCGCGCACGAAAACTGAAGAATATTGACAGATCGACTATAACAGTTAACTATTGTAACAGATCAGCTTCAGAATCCGTACAAAAGAATGTATTACGTCAATCTGTTCAAATATAAAAAGAGTACTCCTGGTCACATTAAAGTCAACGGCCTATTTTAATAGGTCAACATCCGGGTTCGCATAGTTCTAGATATTTAACTTTTAATTAACATTAAGCATGCATTCTATAAAAATGCATGGTTGAAACCATTTTATAAGATGTAGATACAACCCACAAGAAAATCCTTATTGACATTGATATCGTATTAAACACAAAATACCAATGACATAGATGCCCTTTGGTTTATATGATACCAATGACATAGATGCCCTTTGGTTTATATGATACCAATGACATAGATGCCCTTTGGTTTATATGATCCCAATGACATAGATGCCCTTTGGTTTATATGATCCCAATGACATAGATGCCCTTTGGTTTATATAATCCCAATGACATAGATGCCCTTTGGTTTATATGATCCCAATGACATAGATGCCCTTTGGTTTATATGATCCCAATGACATAGATGCCCTTTGGTTTATATGATCCCAATGATATTTAAACTATTTGGCTTTCCAATCTTTTGATAACGAGTGTTCCTTATGAAGTTTAATCTAGATACGTGTCGTGTTCACAAAATTAGATATCAGTTTTAAATACAAACCTTCATATCCTATATTTATGTGACTGAATATATAACTTAGTCCTACTTTCTTGACGTTGTCAGTTTAGAATACGTATTTACGGAATGCCATTGGAGATATATCAGACTAATGTTTAAAGTTCGCTTCATATCTAATTGAACTGGGAGCAATTCTACGCATTAACAATTGCATTAGATGTGTATCAGAACTGGGACAGCGATTGGTTTTTTGTATTTTTAACGCCACTTTCAGCATATTTCAGCTATATCATGGCGACCAGTTTTAGTGGTGGAAGAAGCCGGAGTACCCGGAGAGAACCACCGATCATGCGAAACCATGCCGTATTTGTGATAAGCTTGTATGAGGTGTTACATAATCCAACTAACTAACTCTGAAGCGTGACAACATTAACATATTTTCCTATCTATGAAAATGCATACACGTGTTGGTACAATTATTTGTACTATGTATCGTCTGTTATGTAAACCGCACCACTTCTTGACACTATGCATCTTGTAGTGATTCTGTTTACACTCCACATTCGACATTACACAAATAGACGTATCGCACTATAAGCACATAATGTGTATTCATGATCTATTATATGTTAAATGTGCTTTGGTATATTGTGTCAATCATGATTTCCGGATCTACATTGTGCTTTGCCAGTTATTTGCCTGTTTATAAGCTACAGCGGCCACAGTCAGGCCAGGTAAGCATTCCCGGATCTACATTGTGCTTTGCCTGTTATTTGCCTGTTTATAAGCTAGAGCGGCCACAGTCAGGCCAGGTAAGCATTCCCGGATCTACATTGTGCTTTGCCAGTTATTTGCCTGTTTATAAGCTAGAGCAGCCACAGTCATTCCCGGATCTACATTGTTCTTTGCCTGTTATTTGCCTGTTTATAAGCTAGAGCGGCCACAGTCGTGCCAGGTAAGCATTCCCGGATCTACATTGTGCTTTGCCAGTTATTTGCCTGTTTATAAGCTAGAGCGGCCACAGTCAGGCCAGGTAAACATTTCCAGATCTACATTGTGCTTTGTCGGTTATTTGCCTGTTTATAAGCTAGAGCGGCCACAGTCAGGCCAGGTAAGCATTCATCATCAATTTACTTCCATTGTTATTTTGCTTTTTTATAATCTTTTCTGAACCTAATAGATCAACGGGAGCTATGCATGGTAGAAATAATGTAATATACTATACTATACAAAACATTCATATTTCCGCCATAATGGTCGCCTTGAGATATTCTTGTTTCTGATTGGTGGAAAATTAGGATTATTCTCCCTTGAGATATTCTTGTTTCTGATTGGTGGAAAATTAGGATTATTTTCCCTTGAGATATTCTTGTTTCTGATTGGTGGAATATTAGGATTATTCTCCCTTGAGATATTCTTGTTTCTGATTGGTGGAAAATTAGGATTATTCTCCTTTGTAACTGCACCTTTAAGAAAATGGCAACTTAATAAAGATGATATTTCTAAGGAATTCCTCCGTTCGTCTTGACTCAGCAGAAATCATTGCTGTTATATACAATTCATGGTTCTGATTGGCTGCAACTTTGAAGCTTCAAGAACAAATGATTTATTATATGGTGTTTACATCTCACAATTGATTCGCTATGCAAGAGCCAGTAGCAATTTTTCTGATTTCTTGAAGCGTCATCTTTGTCTCAAAAACAGGCTATTGGACCAGGGCTATGAAAAGATTCGCCTTATTCGATCTCTTAAAAAGTTTATATTCCGATATCAAGATCTTGTCGAAATATATTCTGTCTCTGCAGATACAATGGTAAAAGATACATTTTCATATAGTGAAAATGTATAAAGATAAAGATTTGGTATACATGGTTTACATTGTCAAAGATATTTTTTGTGAATGTGTGACGTAAGAATGTTTTTGACAGTTACTGTCGTAATTAAAATACTTCAAAGGACTCGTAGTTATTGATGGTGATGGTTCACGAGATATATTAGATACTCTCCTAACTGAATTTAGTACTGTTTGACTACTATTTTACCAATTTTGTTCCAGTATTGGGATATTATGAAGCAGCCGGCCGCGATTCTGGTATTACCAGTATTGTAATATTTACAATACTGGTATTACCAGTATTTTAATATTTACAATAATGGAAATACCAGTATTGTAAATATTACAATACTGGTAATACCAGTATTGTAAATATTACAATACTGGAAATACCAGTATTGTAAATATTACAATACTGGTATTACCAGTAGTGTAAATATACAATACTGGATGTACCAGTATCGTGTATTTACAATACTGGAATACCAGAATCGTTGATCTATACACAATACCGGAAGCTCCAGTATTCTTCCTCCAACAATACTGGTAATACTAGTATTGTAAAACACACGATACTGGAAGCTCCAGTATTCTTCCTCCAACAATACTAGTATTGTAAAACACACGATACTGGAGGCTCCAGTATTCTTCATCCAGCAATACTGGTAATACTAGTATTGTAAAGCACACAATACTGGAAGTTGTGCCGAATCAACCAATGACCAAGTACTGATTTTACCATGTGCCGAATTGACTTATCAGGTAGGTGCCGAATTGACACCCTCCCCCCTAATTCCCCACCAAAAATAACATGAAGATAAGGATATTTTTATGTATTGCTCTGGCAATTTGACACGAGTGGGCAGGGCCTAATTCTAACGGTAAATCACAGCTTTAACGTTGTAATTATCGTTAGTATCAGGTTCCGCCCAGTCATGTCAAATTACCTTACCAATATATATCAAACTCTAAGGGACCTTAAACAATATTCTGACTCTTATGCTATGTACAGCAGAAAGGTTTTTTGGTGTCTTAACGCCACTTTCAACCATATTTCAGCTATATCATGGCGACCAGTTTTAGTGGTGGAGGAAGCCGGAAAGAACCACCGACCATGGGCAAGCAACTGGTAAACTTTATCACTTGCGGCTGCGAGTCGAGTGCTCCCTTTTTTGTAATTGACAAAGCTGGGCGCGATCCCACGCCGTACTGATGATATGCTTTTGTGAGTTATTAGGTAATCCAACTACCTAACTCATTGAGCCACCCGGGCCCCTAACAATTTAACATACATACATTATAAACATATAACATATAACATATATTGAATTATTTCAACAAGTAAAAAGATGACTATCTGACCGGCGAAAATGGGAAACGACCTAGCTCTGCGTTTGAGGCTATATTACTTGCTATTTTTTAAGTCCCAAAATGATTTTTAGTATGATTTTTTTCAGATGAGGTTTTGTAATCAAAAGATAACTTGTCACACGTTTTATTATAATATTAATAATGTGTGAATTTATTTGCCTGGTTGTATAATAAATCCTTTTTTGTAGATCACTTAATGCAGAACCTGACCTACCAATTATTTTTATTCGAGTGATGAATACCTATGTCCATTGACTGTCACTTTAGCATGCCGCATATTTAAAATTTCTCAATTTATAATTACCTATAAGCAATCAAATATCACTTATGTTTCTATTATTTTTAATACCCTACATAATAATAATTATTAGGGCGAACGGACCCTGATTCCAGCAGAAATGACGTATGAGCATGCCAGACTGTGTATGGCTATTAATTTTAAGATTTAATATTGACTGCTCCCAAAATGAGCAAAGGGAATAAGAGAATTATACATGATTGTATCTATACCATGAAATTTGGGTTTAAACTGCAACTTTATGAAACACAATAACAATTTAGTTTCTTTTTTAATAATATTGGTGGCCCTGAAAAGGACCGGTGATTGAAAATGTAGACTGGTAGCTACACTGGATATAATTCGGCGATGTGTCTTCCGATGTTGTCGAAGCAGTCTTGGTGTGTCCTGCCGAATCTGTCTCGCCACATGAACTCGTCCAGATAACTGGGCAGCTGGCCGATTGTCGTTCCGTGCATGGCTTTGAATCGTCCTTTGCATTTGTTCCAATACGACTCGATGTGTTGGGTGTGTACGCCTGTACCTGGGTCGACAAAATTTAAGGAGTGATATACAGTACGGTGGTGAATGCCTAACTGTTGCTGGATGCCATGGTATGCACGCTACTGGTCCGAATGGATGATGCTACCGGGTCGACCCTGGACAAGCAACTAGTAAACTTGATCCCTATTTTTAGGGGGCCCGGATGGCTCAATGCGTTAGGTCGATGGATCTAACAACTCATACAAGCCTATCACCAATATGGCGTGGGTTCGCTTTGTAAATTACATAAAAGGGTGCACTCGATTCGCAGCCGCAAGTGATAAAGTTTATCATTTGCTTGCCCATGGTCGGCTTCCTGAAAGTGGCGTTAAGCACAATAAATCAATCAATGATAAATCCCCCCTTATTGGTTTTTTAAGTCTATATGTAGCTGTGGTTTGCAATTTCTTAGTATTATATTTAGACTAATAAAAAAGTGCATAGTTAACAAGAACGCTTTTTTTCAGACAGTTATTACTGTCGGTCCGTCTACATAGGGTACATGGTTTCAAAGAAAAAAAAGGAAGGCGTTTTAAACGGATTTTGATTATTATCTAGGCATAATCTTGTTTCGGCTAGTTTTCATTTTCTGGTAATTTACACTTTTATTTTTTTTAAATCCAGTTTACATTTATATAATAAAAGAGGAATCCTAAAATAACATCACGTTATTTAAACCACAGGAAAACAAAAAGTGGAGTCGATTGCCAGTTATCTTATACGTTAACATTCCTGTTAATTATATTTGAAGACCTATATATATTTTATGGAATAGGTATCGAACAGAAAAGTCGCCGTAAAATCTGATTCAATCCACCATTTCTTTTGAAATGCCTGTACCAAGTCAGAGCCATTGCGGTTTCCCAGTTTCCCGGTTGTTGACTGATTTTGTCTGTTTATTGATTTATGAGTTTTGACTTTCCCTTTATAAGATTACTCTGTGGTCAGTAATTTTGTTATTACCCTTATTTAGTATATAAGATTGCTCTGTGGTCAGTAATTTTGTTATTACCCTTATTTAGTATATAAGATTGCTCTGTGGTCAGTAATTTTGTTATTACCCTTATTTAGTACATATGACGTTTGTGATTCATTCATTTTACTGATAAACGTTTTAGGTACAATACCACGGCTTTTCGCCCTCCATTATCCACTAGGTCTCCGATCTAACCATTGTACCACATGTCAGCTTTCTACGTAATCGGTTTAATTTTAGTTTCCTTAGTTTCTATTTTATTGATACATTATCTTCAATCGGAACAATTTCATTTCTAAATTCATATTCTTGGGGTTTTTCCTTGGTTTTGTAACTAGAATACGTAATAGTTTTTTTTCTTTTGTTTTTTTCCCTTGATTTTGTAACAAGAATACTAGTCCGTGGGCTAGCATAACTCCCCGTGCACCCCTCCACCTTCCATGTTAACATATTTTTTTAGGTCCTCCTATATATCCTCTTGAAAAAAAAACATGTTAACATTGAATATTTTGGGATGAATTTACATTTTTGAGCCCTTTTTTACATCCTTTCGACAATTTTTCCGGATTTGTAGATTTTTTCATTCTTCACTGTTGCTGAGGTCTTGTAGCTTATGAACAACTATTAGAATATAAAATCTGGGGTTTGGTGGATAGCTGATTATATTATCGTTCAAATAAATATAGGTTATTAATATTTTTTGAAGTTCAGTAATCGTAGGAGGCAAAAAATCTATCCCTACCCCTGATAAAATTGCGTAAAAACGAGATTTTTCGCCTTTTGTTTTCAATAGACAAAATATTACACAACTTTGATGATATATTTATAATGAATTTATTAAAACTATTGCATTTGTGGAAAATTAAATCCATTACATCATCAAAAAACATGCTTTGTAGTGTAGATTGCAGAAAAATGGAATATTATAATTTTTGCCAATTTTAGCTCTATTCAGCCCAAAGCGTGTAATATCTTTTTCACAATAAAAATTGACAATCAAATTATACATCTGTCGTGTGAAATTATGTCATGGAGACATTTTAAAATAAAATTTGTTCTAGTACCACCCTGTATAGGACTTCTAGCGGCAAAATATTACCCCTTACCCTGCCGAAAATCGCATAATATATTCTCATCAGTATTAGTCTGTGGGCTAGCATGTAACCCCCCCCCCCGTACAACCCCACCTTCCATGTTAACATACTGTTTTAAGTCCTCCTATATATCCTCTTGAAGAAAAAATAAGTTAGCATTGAAAATTTTGGGACGAACTTGCCGTTTGAGGCTAATATTTACACCCTGTCGCAGCTTTTTGAGGATTTTGGATTTTTTTTCAATTTTTGTCTTAGCGAGCATTAAATGTATACTAAACAGTCTTGAAAGTATATCAATATGGTATCAAATGAAAGCTTATAGTATTAGCTTTCAATTGAATACAAGATATATACACTTTGTGGTTACCAAATTTTGTCAGACGTGAAAAACCTACCCCTCCCCCTTCCTGAAATGACAAAAAAAGACAATTTTTCTCTTAAAAGTTCAGATAAAAACATATTTTGTACTAAACTACAATCTTTTTTATGCTAATCCAAACAAATATATCACATTTAATAAATCAAGCACTAGTAATCCTTTATGAAGTGATTTTTGTGGCCAAAATACTTGAAAAATGGGATATTTTCAATTTTGCAGATTTTCACAGGATTCTGCTTATATCTTAATTTTACTAATAAAATAAATACCGCATCATAATGACGACTGGGTACTATAACAATGTAAAAAGGGAATAATTATGTTCCTTCTACCTACTGATTAACAAATAAATAGCAAAATATTAGCCCTACCCCTCTAAAAAAACACGTAAAATTTGATGAAAGTCGGTTTATTTCCTTAGAAACATGGTCGGGCAGGATGAAATTTTAATTTGCCCTGTAAGATCTTTCAATTCTTTATTTCAACAAATTATATGAACATCATCTAGGAGGGCTTAAATTCTACCAATGTCGGAAAACATAAAAAATGGGTAATTTCTGATTTTCAGAATTTCTACTGAATATTCCTTATTGGCCAGGTTAAGCTGCTTTATGGGAATTTTTGTCCAATCAATATAGTTTTATCTGAATGCTGAATGTATTAGGATTTATTTTAAAAACCATTAACCCTCATATATGCATATTATGATGCCCATTTTAGCCTAATTCCACCCCTTCCTCTACTTGGAAACTGACATACATGATATACTCAATATTTTCATATTTCAGTTTCTGCAACAAATGACCTGAACAATGAGTATTGCAAACGGCCAAACAGTATTGAAAATTGGCAAAACAGTTGTCACTAGTCTTCCTCTTCATCATCAATCAACGAGTCTACCGTAAAACATCGTCGAATTCATCATCACTTTCATCGCTTTCTGTCAAACCTGCAATACTTTCCTCGACTAAAACGTCGGCGAGTTGTCGTGGAATGAAATCACCAGACACCCATTTTGGTTCAATCATCCCATCAACACACTGCCAACCATTGTCATGAGTAGGCTCCGGATATACCGGTACTGGTTTTACAATATGGGCTCTTTTCCAAATTCCTACCTGATAGTTACAGCAAGCAGGTAAAAGCCTCCATCTGCAGAAACAAATCCTCTGAAATTTGCCAGGAATCTTCAATTTGTGCAAGAGCACTTTGGAATTGGGGTGACTTTTATAATGTCTTAATTGGCTTGACTTTTCCATTCCCCTTAAATGCGCTCGTTGTATCACAGCATGTGAACGCGTGCAGGCCTAACAGTGCTGGACACAATTCCTGCTGGTACTACTGTTCTAATTTGGTGATATCTATCAACCATTCCAGTATCAAAGAGAATTGTCACTCCTTGCTATTCCCCCACTGCACCGGAGGGGATATACTGTTTTACCCATGTCCGTCCTTTCGTCTGTCTGTTTGTACGTCCGTCCATCTGTCTGTCCGTCCTTTCGTCCGTCCCAAGCCCAAAATGGGTGTCTGGTGATTTCATTCCACGACAACTCGCCAGCGTTTTAGTCGAGGAAAATATTGCAGGTTTGACAGAAAGCGATGAAAGTGATGATGAATTCGACGATGTTTTATACTCGTTGATAGATGGTGAAGAGGAAGACTAGTGAGAACTGTTTCGCCAATTTTCAATACTGTTTGGCCATTTGCAATACTCATT
>MJUT01049268.1:40323-52416 GCA_002080005.1 Gigantidas platifrons | reverse complement strand
TGAGGAGGCTATACCTCACAGTTGGCCCTGGCAGGTAAGTTCATACATTGTCGGTGGTGAGGAGGATATACCTCACAGTTGGCCCTGGCAGGTAAAGTTCCTCAGTAATACATAACATAGATATCAACTTTAGTGCGCACGACGCGTTTCTGGAATAATCTTCATCAGGTGACGCTCAAAATCTGAAGATTGGAAAGCAAAATAATTTAAAGTTTTGGGAGCAATAAAACCAAAGGGCATAAACAGGTTATCCAGAATGGACTAAGGTAACATATTCCAAGTTTACAAACACACAATAGTTTTAAAAAACCTTGACGGTAAACAACAATCAATCAATATACAAACGTTAGAGAAAATCGACAGACCAATCACGAATGAAGAATCCAGAGACACGGGTAACACTGTACACACAAGACACATGATGAAGACAAAGAAAATGATCAACACAAAGCTAAAAAGATGAACAACACAGATCTCACTGATAAGTCGGGGTGATTTAGCTGCATGCTGGTAAGCAGTGCCTGATTTTGAAAATACACCCGTCGTATTACTCATACAGTAAACTGCTCGTGGGTAATGGCACAAATTAAAATCCTTTACAAATATTATTCGTATATTGTTAGTGTTATTTAACATTATTTGATGTTATAGGTCCTGATGAGGTACAGAACGAGTACTCTGACATGTGGTGGATCCTTAGTAAGAAATAATGACGGTGATCTGGTTGTTATTACAGCTGCTCACTGTGTTGATGGGTAGGTTTTCTTTATCTCTCCTATATTAATATTTTTTTTGTATTTATTTTGATTTTCATCTTCTAATGTAATATAGTGTCTGTCTTATGGCATATGTTCAGTGATAATGTCAGGTAGAGCTATGCACACATGATTAGCAAAAATATGGTTTGGTCTGGTATTTAACGCCACTTTCAACAATATTTCAGTTATATCGTGGCGGTGCAAATATATGGTATAATGTCTTTAAGGTATATAATTCATGTACATACAATCAACGAACCGTATGTATATTGTGACAAAAAATCGCAAACAATTGTTTTACATATCTACCAACAACATCAAAGTAATACTAAAAATTTACTCAAATATATCGATTTGATTATTTTCATGTTATATTATCTATTAATTCGGATGTAATACATATCAATACCAAACTATTTTTGCCATTCGATGACAATTAAATATATTTTATTTTAAGTTATGAATATTTCTTTTTTCCATTATTATTTTATAAATTTATATTTTATAATGTAATAATTAATCATAACAAAACATTTGTATCAATATCCCTTCGTTTCAATATGCAACTTTATATATACTAGAACAGAAAACAGACCACAGGACTGGACAATTGACGTTGGTGTACATGCCAGGTCTGCCAATGAAGCTAACCAGAAATCATATGCCGTCAGTCAGATCATTTCCCACAGTAATTACAACTCTAGAACCTTTAATAATGACATAGCTATAATGAAACTATCTGGAACTGTAGAGGAAAATAGTGATGTCAGTCCTGTCTGTGTCACATCAATACCAACCAGCGACTTCAATGGTCAAAACTGTGTCGTAACAGGATGGGGTACAACAACACAAGGTACGAAAAGCAAAGCATATTGAAACGTTTAATTCTCGATGAATTAACGAGACAGAATAGATAATATGTTAATAATATTTAATTAGTAACAATGTGATGCACGATCTTTATCTATCAGTGGCCCTAAAATAATAATGTAGGGAACAAAATATGTATGATAGTATGTAGAGTCGTCGATGACAAAATATGTATGATAGTATGATGAGTCGTCGATGACAAAATATGATATTAATAATGATAAATGTCACTACCTTAGTAGATTTTTGCTCTACAGATTAATCGCCTCGAGTGTGGTATATCGTGGGTTCGAGCCCCGGTAGGGTCAAACCAAAGACTATAAAATTGGTATTTGTTGCTTCTCCTCTAAGCACACAGCATTAAGGAGAAAGAGCAAAGACTGCTTGGTTTGGAATCAGAATAATGTGTCCGAGTGGAGCGACATGTCTCCCAGCGGAGTGTTGTTTCAGTGAGCTAGCACTATAAAGATCTAATTCAGCGTGTTGGTCTAGTACAAAGCGGACCTGATCAACATTTCATTGGAAATTAACTTGTTCTCGCCATGATATAGTTGAAAAATTGCTGAACTGGCGTTAAACAACAATCACTCACTCCTCCCAAAAAACTTTTAAATTATAAGTCTGTTTTACTTTGAATATACCTGATATACCTGATATACCTGATGATGGTTATTCCTGAAACATTTCTTGGCACATTTAATTAGCTATCTATATTATAAATAGTTCATCTAGACATTTGATACATTTAATTAGCTATCTACATAATAAATAGTTCATCTAGACATTTGGTACATTTAATTAGCTATCTACATTATAAATAGTTCATCTAGACATTTGGTACATTTGTACTAGATTTATATTATTTTACTCGTTCTACATATCTGTGTACGTTCATTGAATATATTATGATGATTAATTTCTTGGTACACGTATTATTATACCCCCACTCGACGAGAGTCGGGGGTATATAGGGATCCTCATGTCCGTCCGTCACACTTTTGGTTTCCGGATAATAATTAAAGTACCGCTCAACCAAATCTTTTCAAACTTTCACACATTGCTGTGTACCATAAAATACTGGTTAAGTTCGATTACGGTTTATTTCACATTTACCGTTCCTGAGTTATGGCCCTTTTTCTCTTAGAAAGTAGGGACTTTTTAGGTTTCCGGATAATAATTAAAGTACCGCTCAACCAAATCTTTTCAAACTTTCACACAATGCTGTGGACCATTACATACAGGTTAAGTTTGATTATGGTGTATTTCACATTTACCGTTCATGAGTTATGGCCTTTTTTCTCTCTTAGAAATAGGGACTTTTTAGGTTTTCGGATGATATACAAGGTACGACTCAACCAAAGCTGTTCAAACTTTAGCACAATGAGATGTACCATAAAATACAGATTAAGTTCGATTATGGTGAAATTGACATTTACCGTTCATGAATTATGGCCCTTTTTCTCTTTAAAGGTTTCTGGATGAAAATAAAAGTAACGCTCAACAAAACCTTTTCAAACTTAAACAAATGCTGTGGAATGCGAGGGTATCTGTGATCACCAGATCAAATTTCTCTAGTATATACCATGTGTCTTACGAATTAACTTATTTAAACAAACGAACCTAAACGATGAGTTTGTTTAAATAAGTTCATGAGTAAGACATGTGGTATATAAGGGTAATAACAAAATTACCGAACACCGAGCAATCTCCCAAAAGGAAAGGCAAAACTCATAAATCAACAAACAGACAAAATCAGTCAACAACCGGAAAACTGGGAAAACAGCAATGGTCCTGACTTGGTACAGGCATTTCTAAAGAAATGTTGGGTTGAATCAGATTTTACGGCGCCAAACCTCCCGATTTCATTACGGTTGAAAGGTTCCGGTTGTCACTATAACAGTATTTGTAACAATACTGGAACAAAATAGGTAAAATAGTAGTCAACGCAGTACTAAATTCAGTTAGGAGGGTAGAATATTTCTCGTGAACCATCTCCATCAATAACTATAAGTCCTTTGAAGTATTTTAATTACGAAAGTAAATGTATATACATGCATATTTGTAACAGAAATAAAATGATTGATATTTTAGCTATGGTACATCGTTCAGACCTGCGTTTGTACCACGGTATAAGCCCTTCCCATTTGCATTCAGCAAAATTTTAATGGCTGTTTAATTAAGTATGGTACAATATCAATTCAATCGTTCCTACACGATATAACAGAAATATTGTTGAAAGTGTCGTTAAACCATAAACCATAAAAACCAATTCCATATAATAGACCATGGCTTTCTATAAGCCCATTTTCAATATGTATAATCCATAAAACATCAAAGTAAATAAGCTCATTTATGCTATAAGTTATATTGCGGATCCATAGCAGTGACAAATGTGTTCAATCTAACGAAACAACACAACACTTAATGAAGAGCAATGTACAGTTTACTATTACTTTGAAAGCACAATTCACCTTGCTAATATTCAATGTGTAACAGTGCTAGTTAAAATTTTAGACATATTGACTAATGATATTAAGACGTTACTTCATTCTTTGAAAATGTCATTGAAGCATATTTTGCATTTCAGATGTCCACAAAAACACTTAAGGGTTTGGTTGGGCTCTTGTTACTCAATCTTTAGTGTTCCGTATAGTGTTTTGTAGATCATTGTTTTTCCTTTTGCCATTTTTCCGTCGGCCATTGTATTTCCTGTCCTTAGATTTACGATTTCTGATTAACTGTTTGGTGTCGTCGTCAAACGTTTCTTCTAACCGTTGCTGTTTACATAATGTTTACATTTAATATGTGCAGGTGGTTCTACATCTGACAGACTTCAACAAGTATACAAACCTGTGTTGTCTGATTCCCAGTGCACTGGATACTTAGGTAACAGTTATAATACCAGAACTATGTTGTGTGCTGGTCTAGATCAAGGTGGAAAAGACGCTTGTCAGGTAAAATAATAACATTATTCTACTATACTTTTTATTTCCAATAAGTGAAATTATATTAAAATAAGTTAATTTATTCAAATTATTATATTTTGAAACATGATTTATTTCATTAATGTATTTCCTGTTTTGTCGATATTGTAAAGGAATAAAAAAAAATACAAAAAACAAAACGTATTAAAGGGATTAATGATAAGATTTTGAAATTTAACATTAAAAAAAAATCAGGAGAGCAGTATATAATTGTAAACGAGGGTTGAGAGCAAACTGTCATTTTGGTAAACCATACAATACCCCGTTAGCTGTTGGAGATGGGTCTATTACAAGATGAACTATAAATATTATGTGAGAAGTCAACAGATAAAAAACTACTGACCAGCACAATAAAAAGAAGAAGATTTTAAAGAATTCGATGGAATATATAGGTAGAAAAGGTACTAATAACAATTATAGAAACACATACAATTACTTAAGCACAATAAGAAGATCGTTGTTTGTCCTCTTGGCCATTGTGTTGTCTGTTCTTCTTCGATATACGGATTCTGATTACCCCTTTGATATCTTATGGTCATTGTGTTGTCTGTTCTTCTTCGATATACGGATTCTGATTACCCCTTTGGTATCTTATGATCATTGTGTTGTCTGTTCTTCTTCGATATACGGATTCTGATTACCCCTTTGGTATCTTATGGTCATTGTGTTGTCTGTTCTTCTTCGATATACGGATTCTGATTACCCCTTTGGCATCTCCAAACTCCTCTTAATAATGTTTTATGTTGATGAATTTTAAAAGAAATGACGACAAGAATGATATTAGGATTTTAATTGTAATATGTGGTATATAAATGTAACTTCTGTTTATACCACAGGGAGATTCTGGTGGTCCATATGTTTGCCTGAATGCCAATGGCCAATGGGATCTTATTGGTAAGATATAATTTACTCATCACTACAATAAACAGACTATATTAGTATTTCTCGACGTCACAAATATGTATACATGAATGTACGACAAGTACTAAATACTCAATAATAAGCAACTCCGTATGGAGTAACATTGTGTCCACATGTTACCATAGTAACAAATTTATCCTTCCTGGTTCATGATTTGTGTTTGTACATACATGTAATTATGTAATTGTAAATCATCATGATGGTTTAAAGCTTTGAATTCAAATATTCAGCTTAAGCAAAACGGGACGTTATATTTTTCAATGTCAAATGTCAAACCAATATGGCGACTTTACAAGTTAAAAACAATTTTTGATGGTCAATTTGCGAGACAAAAGACTCAGATGTTACGCCCTGTCATATGAAATACATACATAATAGAATTGAAATCCCACATATAAATTAATAAAAATACAATAACAATAATATAAATACACAATAGGGATACACATTTAAATAAATGTCAAATTAAAAATGAGACATTATTGGTTAATGTATCAAATATGGTACAGCCAAAAATATTTTTGAAAACGGTATGATACCCAAACTCATTCAATAAATGGCCCACCAGTGTGGCATACATACTTTGGGCCAATTGAGCAGACAATATGGCCTAATACGACTGGAGGAGACCAACCAAAATAGGAATCAAGAGAGGATATTAATTTGTCTCATTGATTCCATTCGGTGAGAAGGTCTTAAGTTTTTTTTAATCCAGAAGCTCTCCCTTTCCTGTCTTTTTTGTCATCCCACTTAGGGTTATGGTAAATTACGGAGACCTTCAGCTTGCCTTACGAATCATGGTGGTCCGTACAGCTGTGATGTCTGGTGAACTAGAATATATATATTCTATTTTGCCATCATATGAAACATATGTACTCAATCGTAACTATCCCTCAATTTTACATCTTCTTGCTAACTGATAGACCAAATTACCGTCTTATTATTTTGAATCCATTGTGTTGTTTAGTTCGTAATATTTCTTAGAGTATTTTTTGTTTCGAATGTGTTTAAAATGTCCAAAAAGACTTAAGCTTCTTCATTGTACCTCATCAACTAATTGTTTTCTATGCTCTCTGTTTTTAGGCATTGTCAGCTGGGGATATGGCTGTGCTCAACCACAACTGCCTGGTGTTTACGCAGATGTACACAACTACTTGTCCTGGATACAGAACAATGCATAAATATAACTTTTATAATAAACTTAACACACAATACCTGAACCATAGTCAGTTGATCATAAGTATAAGTAAGATGTTCACCCTTTGAGAGGGCCCGCGTGGCTCAATCAGTTAGGTAGTAGGATTATCTAACACCTATCACCAATACGACTTGACTTCGCTCGGCTTTATAAATTACATAAAAGGGTGCACTCGACTCGCAGCCGCAAGTGATAAAGCTTACCAGTTGCTTGCCCATGGTTGGTGGTTCTCTCCGGGTACTCCGGCTTCTTCCCCCACTAAAACTGGTCGCCATGATATAGCTGAAATATTGCTGAAAGTGGCGTTAACCACCAACAATCAATCAAATCAAAATCAATCATTTACCCTTTGATTCTAAGAACCTAGTAGCGCTTCAATATGCATGGGAATTAGTGCTGTTCAATCATTTGTTGCTATATATTTTTAATTTCACTGGTAAAAAGTCAATGCAGATTGTGGTAATTTACACTATGTCCAAATATTTGTATATTTTGGTGCCATAGTGGAACATGAACTGCGTATCCTTCCGGAGCACCTGAGCTCATCCCCGGTTTTTAGTGCGGTTTGTGTTGCACAATGTTCAAGTTTATTGTAGTGGTTTGTATGTCGTATTGTTCTGTTTCTTTTGGTCATTGTATTGTCTGTTCTTTGACTTACGGCTTCTGATTACACATTTGGTAACTTATACAATGTAATGTTCTAATCTTGTATCATCGAGTAATATAAACCATAGTTTTGATCCTCATTTACCGACTACTACAGGTAGTCAGCATTTATTCAGTATATCTATTTGACATATTTCGTATGAATTTTATCTGCACGATTTAGACTTAGTTCGAAGTGCATACGACATGGCATTATCAATAAGAATATAAAGGGACATACTTGGGGAAATCTATTCTAGTCAAAACTTTTTATACTTGTAATCTAATGTTTGATAATATCAATATCACACATCTGTCCTCTTATGTTTTAAATAATGAAAGACAGGAGGAATTGTACATTAAATCAATAACTCAGTTGTGTACAGTGGTACTATCACTCTAGACGCCTTCATGAGGCACTAGTACAAAAGGTTCCAGTTAACGGTTGATAAGATCAGTACGTGTTTCGTATTTCATTTGACATCATGATGACATTAACTATACTACTATCAGTGGTTATTCTAGTACTTGGTAAGTCTATTATCAGTGGTTATTCTAGTACTTGGTAAGTCTATTATAAAACATAATGTTATATTAGCTTTAACCTATCATTTGTATTTAATACGTTTTAACATTGCTTGAGCAATAAAAAACTATCATTTGCACAAGAGCTTTATTGATATATACATTGTATATACATTGTCAGAGAATATATAAAAACATATTTTTCCCAGCTATAGAAACAGATAGAAAGACGATGTTGTTTTACAGGGGTTACAAACAAATTATATATTTACCAACATTGTACGTCTATCGATTTTATACGGCAATGTAAAAATGTCCAAACAACTGCCACCCTCTACTGCAAAGAGCAGATACAAGCGTCATTTCACTCGTTTTCAGGGGTATCCCATGTCTCGTCCGCGCTACATTGTTACCGATTCTTACTGTTCGCTTTATATTATTCAAGTTTTATGAGTTCTTATTTGCATACTAGACGCATAAAGCAAAACATTCGTATACCTTTATTGTACAGCAAATGGTTGCAGGATAAAGCAAATAAGGGTAATAACAAAATTATCGAACACAGAGCAATCTTAGCAAAACGTGTAATATAATTAAGATAAATGAACAAAAGATCGCTTGAGTAGCAATGACCCCCATTAACTAATTTCAATGACAGAAACTGGTGTTTTGACGGACCATAATCTTCAGCCGTTACATGGCACCATTCTTATGTTATGAGGACATCCCTGGAATGGAGGAGGAAACCAATAAAAATACACAATAATAATGTAAATGAACAGTATATGACAAGAAATAAATAGAAGTACAGGACATAGCTGGTCTCATTTCTAGTAAAACACTGTACAAGACATTTAGTCGTACTTGTCTATACTAGGTTCATGTATAAGACAATATGAATCGAGTAGAAAAATTAGCCGTTCCTGATCAGTAGTACCAGATGTTTCAATTCTCAATCAAAGCCCGCACTAGCGTTTGATTGGTCACCCTCATATGGAAGCCATCCCTCCTTACACACTCGTCTCACTTTAATGCATTAAAACTCATTCAGCCCTCTGATTGATTACTCTCCTAGCAAACCAAATCACGTGGTTACAATGGACACACTTAGATAAATCACAGAGTCGTTTTTTGTTTAATTTGACACCTGATTTCATCTGAATGTTAACTCGTCGGATACTCTAATGTTAAACAAGACATGAGCAAATGCTCCCTATTTGTCCCGGAAATATCTGATTTTACAACATTAATAACGTACTCATTTATGACATAGACATTCGGTAATGATCATTCAAGTAATGATGGCGACCACGTAACTTGCTCACCACTAGGAACCTCTAGTTATGTAGGTCGTAACTTCTTATACTAGCAGCAGTCCTTTATCAATATAATCTTGGGACTCCCAGGGTTTGCTAACTACAGTGGCAACATAGTTCGATATTTATATAATAACTTGGGTATAATCTTTAAATCTTCGATTCCGCAGTCCTAGTATATACTTCCCTTTAGTTATTTATAGATTGAATTCCAACAAATATCTACGTCCATTGTTGTAACCAGCACATCATTATGGATTCTATCAGTTTTAAAATGGAGGCATATATCTTCATTGTCTGATCAACATCAGATCAGTATAAATATTTAGTAATTGAAATGTAGATGTGTTTATATTGAAAAAGCCAGAAGCGTAGGAATGTTATTTAAGCTTGCACACATTTGAGTTTTTGAAATTTTATTTAAATTGAATTTAAAATCATTTTATTTTTCTCGTTCTAACAACAGTGAAACACGCTAAAGGACAGTCTTGTGGAACGCAAGCAGTATCACCACACAGCTTACGCTCTCCATCTCTGCAGATTGTCGGTGGAAAAGAATCAGTTCCGCACAGCTGGCCGTGGCAGGTTTGTTATTCATCTTCGAAATCTGTGTTTAAGAAATGTGTTGTCTATTGGTAAACATGTGGGAATAATGCAATATTCTAATTCCATCCATTATATTTGAAAGGAACTGGTCAAAGAATTTACTATAGTTCATATATGTTGTCGTTCCAGCTGGCACTTTCTCTGCTGATAAAATTGTTTTTGAGTTCAAATAACTTTACCGTATCTATCTGATAAAAATAAATAACAATCATTGTCATATCTTATCATAGAAGAAGACTTTGAAGATATCAAAGGGGCAATCAGAAACCGTATATCGAAGAAGAACAAACAACACAATGGTCAAAAGAAAAAGTACAATAGGACAAACAACGATCGACAAAACATGCATATAAAACTAAAGATCGAACACTAAAAACCGGGGGTGAACGCAGGTGCTTCGGAAGGGTGAGCAGTTCCTGCCCCACTAGTGGCACCCGTCGTGTTAATCTAGTTACAAAACCGATATTAAGTCGTGAATGAGGCAAGGACCGGGAAGTGCTTACGACAAGTGGAACATATCCGTGGTCATTTGTGACACAGATATTCCATAACAGTCAACCAAGTCATGGTGGTGACCGTCAAATCCCGAGTTATAAATATGATGTAGCTTCACCACTGCTCAGTACAATTCCCCAAAAGAGGCATGCGCTTGTTGAGCATACGAATTAAGTACACAACTAGCACTCAGGATGTGACGTAAATGATGTCCCTTTTGCATGTAGAAAACAACTTGTAGCAGCTTCTATCGGGCAACATCTTGTTAGGGGTGGCCGTTGATGACCCTTTACAAGGCAACATTATCTGATCCTACTATTTTAGTTTGTTTTACTTGCGGTAACAGCATCCACCAAAAGGCAGACTCAATACCACATTTTTCCAACATAGTTTACAGTTCATGAAAAAAACACCAATTAACTAGTTAAATAAAATTAAAATTTGGTGATAAACCTACCGTACCTTATGGTATCGATATTGCCTTTGTTTCTACAGGATGTTCGAACTATTCCAACGGCGTTGTATGTTGCAATCGTCTTTTGTTTTCTCTCCCTGTTATGCTGTTACCATTTACTAACATTCCGCTCTGTAAAAATCAGGTACCACTAGACTGTTTCTGTATGCTAGTCGAATAATGCAAAAAATCTATTATTTCACAGCAAATGTCATGACTGTGGGATGCTGTTAATTGTTTGGACAAACAGGAATGATCATATCAAGCAGGCACAACTGTGTTAATATCGGTATTTATATCAACTTAAACTAGTGTTGGAAATTACGACGGTGTCAAAATGTGGCATAAAACGTAACGTTTGCCCATCACCTGGTATCACTTCCGGTTTTCGTGGGTGTTCGTGTTTTGTTTTGTTCTTTAGCTTGATCATAGACCGTGTTTTTACTGTTGTTTATAGTTTGTATCCGAATCATTTCTATACTCACTTACTCATGTATTCATAATTGAGAACTAATTCATCTTATGAAACCTAAATTTCTTTTAATGTAGGTTGTATTGGAATACAGAAAGAGTTTTGTTTGTGGAGGTTCTCTTGTTGAAGGAGCTAATGGAGATATAGTTGTAGTCACTGCAGCACATTGTACCGATGGGTAACTACATTCAATATTTAGTCTTAAATAATGCGAATATGTTCCACGGTACTGTAACGAGAAGTTTACATATAACTCGGACCTACGTTCACTTCCCCTCCCTTGGATTGTACAACTCCCTAAAAGGGGCATCTTATGATTGTTAGAGACGACTCAAATACTAGTATATAACTCACCATAAGACGGGAAGTAACGTAGTGTCTCATGAATAAGGATTACTATATTCCATACATGTAGAGTATTGATTTTAGCAGCTCCTGATGAAAAAATAGCTTGTTATATGTGGTGGGTTGTGGCCGGGTAGACAATGCGTTTCCATCCAATGTATTATCTCAAATCAAAGACAGACAGACAGACAATACAAGGAACAAAAGACAGACAATACAAGGAACAAAAGACAGACAATACAAGGAACAAAAGACAGACAATACAAGGAACAAAAGACAGACAATACAAGGAACAAAAGACAGACAATACAAGGAACAAAAGACATACAATACAAGGAACAAAAGACAGACAATACAATGAACAAAAGACAGACAATACAAGGAACAAAAGACAGACAATACAAGGAACAAAAGACAGACAATACAAGGAACAAAAGACAGACAATACAAGGAACAAAAGACAGACAATACAATGAACAAAAGACAGACAATACAAGGAACAAA
>MJUT01049268.1:1277-12104 GCA_002080005.1 Gigantidas platifrons | reverse complement strand
TATTACACAGAAAACTAAAAACTAAGCTACACTAATTATTACACAGAAAACTAAAAACTAAGCTACACTAATCCCATACAAAACGAAAAACAAATGAGTGAACTCTTGAGTTCTGGACTAGTAAACAGTTCTGGACTAGTAAACAGTTCTGGACTAGTAAACAGTTCTGGACTAGTAAACAGTTCTGGACTAGTAAACAGTTCCTGCTGTACTTGTAGCTTCCGTCTGGTTGTTATTGCACAACAAGAGCATCATGTGATATGGAAATCGTGTAAGAGACAAGAATTAAGAAATAATTCATGCCGGCTGTCGCTCGGTGTTAAATATTCATGAATATAATGCCTACCCATATGTGAATAACAATAAAGTATGGCCGGCATGAATTATTTCGATTCTAATAGGACAAATACGGCAATTTTAAAATTCGAGGCGGTCAAGGTGGCCGGCACTGCCTACATATCAATGCATAAACATAAAGCATACAAAGAGTGAAATATGTGTGGATTTTTTCGTTGTAAAGATGCTTTATGTTTGTCTTACCCATGTTTTTATTACAGGTATTCCCATGATAACGTTTCGTCGTTTCTAATTGATATTTAAACCGTTTATTTGTGTTGCCAGTGTTCACATTTTTTCTTTCACTGTTAACCGGAAGTTATGGGTGAAGTATAAGATAGAAATCGGAGTTAATTGGAATAGCCACAACAAAGCCGTGTTTATAAGAGTTTAATTATGATATGACTTGATTAGGATTTATTTAATTTTAACTTCATTTATTTCAGCAATTTTTAATAAACAATAATAGGAAATCGCTAACCATGAAGGTGCTTTTGTTTTTTTTTGTTTTTTTTTAAGCTCAGCGCGCATGTGTGGCCTATATTTGATTGTTATTCAAACATGTCTTTATCTGTATATCGAATACGGGACGTCATATTAGAATACGCAAATAAATACAAATAACATAAATAAGACATGAATCCTCTACAAACCAAATGTCTGTAAAAACGAACAAACATAGTTTTTTTATGCGGAACTCATAGACACTCCGTGATTTATTTATGATGCAGCTATTCGGTAACGGTTAAACTGGCCATGGTCGGAAGTGATGACTTCAATGCAAGCACTAGGAACCATTGGCTCAGTAGCTGAATAGGTTGAAATACAATAACATTTTAAGAAAACACATTAATTATTTTCTTTTGCAGATAGGCCTAGACATAAGTCTCCTCTTAGTTTTAGGAGAACATTCGTAATAATTTATCAGTAACCCTACATGTAAACTGTTTAGAATTTGTGTTTTTGATTTTAGTCACTATATATCCTATTTGTGCAAATTGCATTTAATCAAACTAAAATAAACTCTGACATGACATAAAGTAATGTTTCCTTTATAAATGTACTTACATTATTGGCCGTAGAACTATTTTACTCATCTGTACATGCAAAATAATATAAATAAATGACTAACACCAATCATTTGATGTGAATGTAATTGAACTTAAATAGCAAGAGTACAGGCCATCGTCATAGTTTCTCTATAAGTAAACTAATGTTTCTAAGAGAATTAATTGCCTATGCATTCCACCTGTCATCCGTTTATCCCATCATTAGATAGATAGTTTTATATACTTGGACATAATTGATGACCACTTTAGCTCTAGACAGGTTAAACGAGATCCAGACGTATAATATTAGAGTAACCACCAAGTCAATAATAAATCAATTAGTAGACTTTATAGTAATACTTTCAACAAGAACAATCTAGTAAAATGAACAGTAATTATGTTGGGGTTTTATTCTATAATTGTATTGCAATGTCATATTTATTCTGGTCCAACATGAAATGTGTATGTTTACTTCAAACAATTTATTAAAACGATTTACAATATATATAATTACAATTAGATATTTTTTTTTTATCATTTTTGACAATATACTGACATCTACAAGTAACGAAATTCTTTATGGTGGTCATGTCGGAAGTTATACCTTAAACCTACCAATCAGCAATCAGCCTTCCAAATTACGATGTTGCCACCATGAAAGGATCACAAACTAACGTGCAATATCTGGGTTTCCATGCGTCCAAGAAATAATATAATCTGGATTGTTCGTACATATCAAAAACTGAGAGCTGTTGTCCGATTGGTCGATATATTGTTATTGTCTGTTGAATAATAGGACGATCAAGATGATTTGAAGGTGACCTGGCATGACCTTATACCGGATATTGTTAGAGGTTAATTTGTCACGAAAATAGACAAAAAATATCCAACACATATTTTGCGAATTATTCCACGTCATTCTTTCTTCGAAATTATAATTGAATATATTTTAATAGAATTCATTTTGTTGATAGACTAACATGTCCCCTGTTTTAGAGATCTAAATTATTACGAAAGACCCCATTTACAAGAGAATGAGAGATGTTTAATGCATCGATAATTTATTAATAAACTATATGCAAATATGGGTAAACTACATAGAGGTTTGCTAACCATTTTCCATTTTTGGCCTTAATTAAAAAAAAAGCCATAAATAATATTGATGTTCACACGGATCTAGGATTTTTGAAACAACCGACTGTCTCAACCCCTCTTCAAAGGAAACAAATTTAATCAAACCGTTTATTTGTTAAGTGGGTGAAGCTTATTATCAACTTATCTTTCACTTTATTTGTATAGTCAGTTTGATAATTGTAAAACACATTTTTCTCGCCAGAATTGATTGTAATGTACCGCGCTACAATCCTTTTACAGATATAGAAAATATGTTTTAAAATTACAACAACTAAACATAACTCTTGCACAATTAATGAAATTGTCATATATAATATTTTTCATATTTACTTATTACTATTATTATTATAATTATTGAATACAAATTGTATTACATAGATGTCCGTTAAATACTGAGATTTCTAAATGAAAGAAAATCCAGTATTTCACCCAGTGAAATAACGTTTCACTGCCTGAATTCTATGTTTGATGATTTTGTTGCTCGCATCTCTCCCATTGAGATTGAAACAACGAAAACGACAGATACAGCTATATCTGCTTCATATCTTGACCTCGAAATTAACAGCGAAGGCTGACTAAGAAGGAAACGTCACGACAAAAGAGATGATTTCAATATTTCCATTGTAAACTTTACATTTATATGTATCAGCATTCCAGCAGAACCTGCATAGGGAATTTATATCTCTATCACTTGATCCAATATTCCAGAGTTTGTGGTTCCTATCAGGATTTCCTTGATATAGGGTTGATGCTAACTAACAAGGAAGCTACTGAACCAAGGGCTCCTCTTGGTCAAGTTGAAGTCATCACTTCGAAAGTTTTACAGTCTCCACCATGACTGTATTAACTGTTACAGAATATCTGTGTTACAAATAATCACGGATATGTTCTACTTGGCGTAAGTCCTTCCCGGTCCTATCCTTAGTAAACACTTATGAGCGGGTTTGTAACTGGAGTAATACGACGATTGCCACATTTGGAACAGGAAGTACCAACCCTTCCGGAGCACCTGACTTCACCCTCGGTTTTTAGTGGGTTCGTGTTGATCGATCTGTAGTCTTCTGTGTAGTGGTTTTAGGTCGTTGTTTGTCCTTTTTACTTCGACCATTGTGTTATTCGATTAATGGATTCTGATTACCCATTTTGGTATTCTTTAATTCTTCTTGATATTTCATGAGTGAGTATCGTTTTATACAGAAAAGCGGGGTATTCATCGGATGGGACATTTTGTTCAGTCTCTGTCTATTCATAACCTTTCAGTTTGATAGATTTTAAGAAATTGTTTTGTTCCAACATGCCAATGGAGGAAATGTGTATAATACTAAGGTAAAAGGCAAGAGGTTCTCTAGAATTAGTATATTAACTCTGTATCACAGTCTCGGGGTAGTTGTAAATATATTATTCCCTCAGATGCGTCTAAATTGCTTATAATTTTATCTAAATGTATTTCAATTGAGCTAGACGCCACACAATTAACTCAAAATAATGTAAATCTCCACACAGAATAATATTGTAAGCTAACTGTGTTACTCTTGTACAATACACACTATTTATATATTTTATTTTGATCATTTCTAAGATCGTATTACAAACAGTAATCTCCTCAATCAGTTATATTGTATTAGATGTACAAAGGTCAATAAATTTCAAAATGTCTAATAAATTCAAATTAGTGTTCCATTTTTGCATAGAAACGACCTATCTGCTCCTAAAATATGCTAATTCTTTATGAGCTGCAAGAATCAACTAGTATCATTACCGAATTTACATAACATGCTTCCTTCATCCATCAAATATGTAAATTCTACAATAATACAAAACAAAAACAGTGAAGATATTTATTACGGCTGTAGATTGAAGAGAATCATATGTTATTATTGTTATATTTAATTATTATTTTGTCTATATGTTAGCGAAGTATTTAAGACAATACTGGTTTTCCCATCGGAAGTTGTATGTATTAATAGGTTTTTAAATATCTGTCATTTCTGTATCTGTAAAGAGATATTTCACTATAATCTGACAGTAACGTTGACGTAAGGATGTACAATAGATAATCCTTCCACGTCAAACTTAGTGAATGAAAGTTGACATATAGAATTATTTACATCCACCACTGGTAGTAATGCTCTCTCTGTGTTACAAACAAGACCATCATTATAATATTCATTTACTCTCTTATAGTCACACGGAAGTCACACAGAGAAAGGTATTACTCGCTACCTAATAAACAATGGGCACTTACTCATTCACTCCCGACATCAACTACATCATTACTAGTTTTATAAAGTATGACAACTTGGTGTACCTCTCATTATCTTGTAAAAGACTTTCTGCATCTAAAGTACTATTACACCCCCGATTATTAGTGGGGTTCGTGTTACTCAATCTTTAGTTTTATGTGTATGTTTTGTAGATCGTTGTTTGTCCTTTAGTTTTTAGTGGGGTTCGTGTTACTAGATCTTTAGTTTTATGTGTATGTTTTGTAGATCGTTGTTTGTCAATTTTTCTTTTGACCAAATGCGTTGTCTGTTCTTCTTCGTTTTACGGATTATGATTACCTCCCTTTGGTATCTTCAAATTCTTCTTACACGGTATACATATCTATTGTTCTTGTATTCACATTTTAATCCTGCCACCTTATTCCAAACCCTTCTTGCATGTGTGTGATTCAGAGACATAAATTATGGTTATCCAATCAGAGCTTGTGATAATAAAAGTTTAATACGGATACTCAAACCTTTCAAAGTAGAACATATAAGTAATATTCCCAACAAAGCTCAGAGGGTTTTATCTTAAATTCATCATTCCTTCGATTATATGTTTATTATACTTTATAAGTGAATTGTACCTCCTTTATAAGAATATGCTACGTGTATTTGGTCTCCATACCTTAAAAAAGATATTCGTAGATTGAAATCAGTCCAACGAAGAGCAACTACATTTGTCAAAACTGTACGTCGTTTGAATTATGAGGACAGACTTCGTTCTTGAGGATTACCAACATTTTAATATCGTCATGATAGGAATGATATGATACAAATATACAGAGCCCTACATGGTATTAACAACATCGATTGAATGAAACTGGTTACATTGGCACCGTCAAATACAACAAGAGGTCACTCATTGAAACGTTTTAGGAAATAGTGGACATCGCAAAGATTACATTCATTTTCGATAAGAATAACATTTCTGACTCGTCAGTTACTGCAACATTTTTAACACTTTTACGGCAGCACTAAATGAAGAGTCCTGGAACCATTTCAAGTTGATTAATTCATGTTAATTTGCGCACACCTATATAAGTTGTGGTTAATGGATCAGACACAATTGTTATAACAGATTATAAAAATGAGGATACATGAACCTTTTAAGGTGGTACCTAACACTACAGAGATATAAATCCTTAAAATCAGTTGAACGTTTTGATCATATGATGTTTGTATGCAGATTTCAAGCATCTCGGTGATCAAAACCAGAGAGAAAGGCTGCTATGTGGCTAGTGAATTTATAGCTCTGAGTCTGTTGGTTGGAATTTGTTAAAATTTTGATATTTATTACAGTGGATATATTCAAATACACTGCCAAACAAATAAGAAAATTAAACGAGCAGATCAAATTTTACCTGAAGTGTATGGTACCACCTTAATAATGTAAATGCAGTTTCATGTCGGTATGAACTCGATTCCAGGGAATTGCTATCAATTGTTTAAGAGCTGCTTTTGATTTGGGAAATTGTACGCTATTCTGCACAAACACAGACGATAAACGCCGTTTTTACTCCAAAGATCCAGCACTAGCCTGTATGTATTCCGCACTGCAGGAGATGAGATATCTTGTGGGGATTTTCGCTATTCCTGCATGATAATGTTTCCTAATCCGGATGAATCATAATTGACATGGTGGATTTCGTTGCTTGATACTACGACTAAATACGTCCTACACTACATGTAGTCTATTCGATTGATTTAAAAGGCAGTGACAAGGTAAATAAATGTGTGCGTGACTTTATGTTGCATTAAGTTGCGGACAATGAGGACTCAATATTTCTATATTTACCTGTAGCCATTGTCACATCCGTCCACTGTCAAATTTCTATATTTACCTGTAGCCATTGCCACATTCTTCCAGTGTCATATTTCTATCTTTACCTGTAGCCATTGTCACATCCTTCCGGTGTCATATTTCAATATTTACCTGTTACTATTGTCACACCCTTTCAGTGTCATATTTCTATATTTACCTGTAGCCATTGTCACATCCTTCCAGTGTCATATTTCTATATTTACCTGTAGCCATTGTCATATCCTTCCAGTGTCATATTTCTATATTTACCTGTAGCCATTGTCACATCCTTCCAGTGCCATATTTCTATATTTACCTGTAGCCATTGTCAACATCCTTCCAGTGTCATATTTCTATATTTACCTGTAGCCATTGTCACATCCTTCCTGTGTCATATTTCTATATTTACCTGCAGCCATTGTCACATCCTTCCAGTGTCATATTTCTATATTTACCTGCAGCCATTGTCACATCCTTCCAGTGTCATATTTCTATATTTACCGGTAGCCATTGTCACATCCTTCCAGCGTCATATTTCTATATTTAGCTGTAGCCATTGTCACATCCTTCCAGTGTCATATTTCTATATTTAGCTGTAGCCATTGTCACATCCTTCCAGTTTCATATTTCTATATTTACCTGCAGCCATTGTCACATCCTTCCAGCGTCATATTTCTATATTTACCTGCAGCCATTGTGACATCCTTCCAGTGTCATATTTCCATATTTAGCTGCAGCCATTGTCACATCCTTCCAGTATCCTATTTCTATATTTACCTGTAGCCATTTTCACATCCTTCCAGTGTCATATTTCTATATTTACCTGCAGCTATTGTGACATCCTTCCAGTGTCATATTTCTATATTTAGCTGTTACTATTGTCACATCCTTCCAGTGTCATATTTCTATATTTACCTGTAGCCATTGTCACATCCTTCCAGTGTCATAGTTCTATATTTAGCTGTTACTATTGTCACATCCTTCCAGTGTCATAGTTCTATATTTACCTGTAGCCATTGTCACATCCTTCCAGTGTCATATTTCTACATTTAGATGCAGCCATTGTCACATCCTTCCAGTATCATATTTCTATATTTACCTGTAGCCATTTTCACATCCTTCCAGTGTCATATTTCTATATTTACCTGCAGCCATTGTCACATCCTTCCAATGTCATATTTCTATATTTAGCTGTTACTATTGTCACACCCTTCCAGTGTCATATTTCTATATTTACCTATAGCCATTGTCACATCCTTCCAGTGTCATAGTTTTATATTTAGTTGTTACTATTGTCACATCCTTCCAGTGTCATAATTCTATACTTACCTGTAGCCATTGTCACATCCTTCCAGTGTCATATTTCTATATTTACCTGTAGCTATTGTCACATCCTTCCAGTGTCATATTTCTATATTTACCTGTAGCTATTGTCACATCCTTCCAGTGTCATAGTTCTATATTTACCTGTAGCCATTGTCACATCCTTCCAGTGTCATATTTCTATATTTATCTGTAGCTATTGTCACATCCTTCCAGTGTCATATTTCTATATTTACCTGTAGCTATATATTGTCACATCCTTCTAGTGTCATAGTTCTATATTTACCTGTAGCCATTGTCATATCCTTCCAGTGTCATATTTCTATATTTACTTATAGCCATTGTCACATCCTTCCAGTTTCATATTTCTATATTTACCTGCAGCCATTGTCACATCCTTCTAGTGTCATAGTTCTATATTTACCTGTATCCATTGTCACATCCTTCCAGTGTCATATTTCTATATTTACCTGCAGCCATTGTCATATCCTTCCAGTGTCATATTTCTATATTTACTTATAGCCATTGTCACATCCTTCCAGTTTCATATTTCTATATTTACCTGCAGCCATTGTCACATCCTTCCAGTTTCATATTTCTATATTTACCTGCAGCCATTGTCACATCCTTCCAGTGTCATATTTCTATATTTACCTGTAACTATTGTCACATCGTTCTATGGCCTCATTTTGACAACGTACATAAATTATTGTTCACTTGATGACAAACAAACAATCAGTCTATGAAAACAAATACTTTTGCAATTCAAGAAATAAATCAATTAAAAAACATATTAAAGTTTCACTTGCTGTGCAAATTTCCATCATAAACTAAGATCCGGTTATATCCATTAAAGCAGTTTGAACATGTCATTTCAAATTATAAGCAGTCTTCTTTCTGTAAATAGATATTTTCTAACAAATAAATTGATGTAATAATTGTATTTGAACATAAAGATTATCTTTTTCGAGAAATTTACCAATTTAGACCGTTTTTAGAAATCTTTCCATTTACTTAAGGGATATGATGTAGTTTAGATCTGACACTGATATTTCTTTGATTTCTTAATAGTATCGTGATTTATGGTAATGTCTATAATTTGTGTTTTTCCACAATCCTATAGAAATATACCTTACGGAGATTGTTGGCAATTAATGGCGCTATTTGTTTTAGAAGGCAATATTAATGGAAACAAATTCAATTTGCTACCTATTTTTGGTAAATAATTGAATTCCATAAAAATATTCATTGCTTAGAAATTACTGATTATGTTTTTGTACACATGTTTACAAAAGTTAGTATTGTAGGCGAAAATATGTTTTCATATGTAATAGGAATTCAACCTTTGATTCGGAACATAAAAACAAATAAGAAATGATGAAGATGTTGTGTGTTTCGTAATTTACAAACATTTATATTATATAAACAATTGTGCATGTAATATAAAAACAGGTAAGAGGCAGCATATCGATGCATGTTCCTTGAATGATTTCCAATGTTTTTAATTGTTTATTTCAATTTCGTCTTGTTTTCTGAAGATAATATACAATTACGGCCCTCTGTGTAGGGCAACATCCTGATTAGTCAACCTGAGGGGAAAAAACAACTTCCCGAGGGTTGACAAATCTGGATGTTCCTCTACACAGAGGGCCGTAATTGTTTTAATATATGTTTGCCAATGTTTTATAGGTTATCTTCCTTGTGGGGGAAAATTGGGTTGTTCGGCGGGGAACAATAGGGTTGTTTCCCGGCAGCGCAAATTTTGGCAAAACATCTCAATTATTTTATTATCACATGACTAATTTAATCCAATCAAAATTTATCGTATAGATTAAAATATAATAATTCATCTTGTACCGCTATTTTATCGTTATCCACATAAGTGGTAACATCCTGGTTTTCTCACTTTTAAAATATTAAGTATTTTGTTTATTAAATGTGGGGAAATCAGATAAAACCTGACTATTTCGGTAAGCATCATATTAATGTTTAGAGTTAGGGTTATGGTGTTTTTCGCAAATTTCAACAATATTTCTGCTTTATCGTAGTGGTCAGTTTTATTGGAGGAGGAAACCGTAGAACACTACTGACCTGACACAAGACCCTAGCATACTTTATCACTTAATGTTGTATGAAGTACACCTAGCCATGTGCGGGATTCCAAATCGCATATTTTGTGGTGATTGTCACTGATTGCATAGGTAGTGTTAAATCTAACTACCATACAATCACGACCACAACGTATTAATTTTTATATAGCAATGAAATGATGGAAAAAAATTAAAATCCCAAAAGTGTCGGAATTATTCCAAAATCGAATCGAAAAATAGTAGAAAAAGGCAAAATCGATACCCCTACATCTACCACATACATACGATACCCCTACATACATACGATACCCCTACATACATACGATACACCTACATACATACGATACCCCTACATACATACGATACCCCTACATACATACGACACCCCTACATAAATACGATACCCCTACATACATACGATACCCCTACATACATACGATACCCCTACATACATACGATACCCCTACATACATACGATACCCTACATACATACGACACCCCTACATAAATACGATACCCCTACATACATACGATACCCCTACATACATACGATACCCCTACATCTACCACATACATACGATACCCCTACATGCATACGATACCCCTACATGCATAGGTTACCCCTACATCTACCACATACATACGATACCCCGACATACATACGATACCCCTACATCTACCACATACATACGATACCCCTACATACATACGATACCCCTACATACATACGATACCCCTACATACATACGATACCCCTACATATATACGATACCCCTACATACATACGATACCCCTACATCTACCACATACATACGATACCCCTACAT
>MJUT01049263.1:74399-94326 GCA_002080005.1 Gigantidas platifrons | reverse complement strand
AAAAAAAGGACCATAAAGGGCTACGGTTCCGCAGCTAAGCCCTTCGATGAGAGAGGACTGAGAAAAGTCCTCTCGTTTTAAAAAAAACCCATCGTTAATCACTTAATATCGTGGCGGTCAGTTTTATTGGAGAGGGAAACCGGAGGACCTGGAGAAAACCACAGACCTGTATCATTGAAATTGACAATGTATTACCACAGGCACTAGAGGTTTTTTCAATATGAATATTACATAAGCAATGGACAGAGTGTTCAATATATATTATATATATAGGACACTATTTTCTGCCCATTATATATTGGACACTATATTTTCTGCCCATTGCTTATGTAATATTCATATTGACAAAACGTCTAGTGCCTGTGGTATTACTGAGGAAACTGTACAGTATGCGGCCAAAAGTATTGGCGCATGTAAAAAAAAATCCCTATAATCAATAATTCCCTGCTATAATCAACCACAACCATATTTTTTCAAAAAAATATTGTGAAGTCATTTCTAGATAGAATTTAACAAATTTTACACCAAAACATTCAAAATTGTCTATATTTTGTTTGTTTATTTGCTCATTATGTTTATGAATGGTTTTTTATTTGTACATAATTTTTCCATGATAGTTAATTTGTAGGATTTATTTTTAGTTGAAATATAGGAAAATCAAAGTCGATTTTTATTTGTTGTGTTTAAATTATGTACAAATAAAAATCAGTCATAAAAACATAATGAGCAAATATTGCTTCTACGCTTAACATTTTAAATAAAAGTACTTTAGCGGATGAAACAAGAAGTATAGTCAGTCAAACTTATTCATACGCTCATTTTCACCAGTTCCCATTGTAAGGGAACTGAGTTCCTTTAGAGAACCAAGTACCAACAGTCTTATCCACCTGCGGTAAGGCAGCATACCCCACAGGAAAAACCAGTCATGTTTATTTTTATGCTTTTTATGCATGTAGCTATGTATTTAAAATAATTATTTTTATTCTTGGGTTCTTACAAGTTTTTATTTTATTATTATTATTTTTTTTTATTTATTTCTTTTTTCTTTTTTCTTTTATAAGAATAAGATAATAATAAGACTTTTAATTTTAATTTTTCTTTTTAATTATTTAAAAAATATTATTTGATTAGTTAGACTGCTGCTTTTACTGATTTATGTTGGTGCCAGTTTTGAGTATTCAGTATTTTTATTATTATTATTATTATTATTTTTTTTTTTTTTGCTGCTTCTTTTTAACTGCTGCTTTATGTTGGAACATCTGTGTGTGGATCTTGAACAAGTGACCAAAGAGGCGCTTGCCGCGTGGGTTTCTTGTTCAGATCTATACACAGTCCTCCCTTTTATGCCTATATGTCTTAGCCTATTTTAGTTATGTGGTTTTTTTTTTTTTTATGTACTTGTAATTTGTTGCATGCATGTTTATTTATTTATTTATTTATAAGTCGGGTTAAAAAGCTCTACAGAGCTTATGTTTATTGTTTTGTACCACCGACTTTTTAAATAAAATTTACTTGACTTGACTTGCGGTAAGAATATTGACTGGTTTCCAGAAAATGTAAATCAGAATAAGGCACCAGACACGAGATCGCCACGTTATTTTGTAATTCAATATGTCAGCCTCCATAAATTTGACAGCCGAAGACATTTAAAACCAGTTCTTAACATTATTCTTGCGTGCATCATGAAGACCGTCCTCATGGTTGCAGAAAAGCCTTCACTGGCCCAGTCTATTGCCAAACTTTTATCCAATGGTCAAATGAACAGCAGAAAGGGATCCAATGGTGCTTGTTCAATACACGAATATAGAGGGGTGTTCCCCCCAACAGGAGAAAATGTTTTTTACAAGATGACATCTGTATGTGGACATGTCTATGGACTTGATTTCATGGGAAAGTACAACAGTTGGGATAAAGTTGATCCAGTTGGTTTTTATTTTCAATTCTAATATGACATCTTTCTTTTGCTTTACAAACAAACAACAAGTCATTTGATTTATTTAGATGGCAAAATCTTTATAAGCACACTTTTAAGCCAGGTAATAAAATTACAAAAAAACAATTATTTGCATGGTTGGTTGCTAACGTTATAAACATCTATATTCACTGGGGGGCCTGGTGGCTCAATTAGTTAGGCCGTTGGATCAAGCAACTCATACAAGCCTATCACCAATATGGCGTGGGTTCACGCCCGGCTTTGTAAATTACCAAAAAGGGTGCACTAGACTCGCAGCCGCAAGTGATAAAATTTACCAGTTGCTTGCTCGTGGTCGGTGGTTCTCTCTGGGTACTCCAGCTTCCTCCACCATTAAAACTGGTCGCCATGATATACATTGTGTAGCTGAAATGTTGTTGAAAGTGACATTAAAACACCAAAATCAAATCTATATTCACTGAAAATAATCATCATATCCAAAATAAATAAATGTGCGATGTGCAATTAAAACGGGCAAGCACAATATTATTGTTACTGTCTTTCCCATCATTAAAGTTATAGTCTGCTCGAATTTGGCAGCATAAATTCAATTGTGTGCGACATTGCCCACAACCGTAAATATAAATCACTGTCTTTCCCATCAAAGTACACTAGACCGTATATGTACTATTATACATATCAGAATCGAAATAATTCATGGAAGCCATACTGTGTTGTGAGTTTTAACATGGGTTGGCAGGATATTAGTAAACAGTATGATATACAGTACAGTCTGAGACATACAAATGTAGCATGATAAATCACTGTGATAGATGTATCACTCTTCTTGGTGATACTGGTCAGTTTAATCTATGTACTTACTTTCTTGTGCATTTTGGGTGATAGCAAGTAACACTCTAAATACAGAAGACATTTTCAAGATATATTAAACAGAACAAAAGATACAAATGTACATGTACATGTATATCAGTATCACTAAGATTCATGAGTGATATGTCTATCACTGTGATTTATCATGGTATGTCTCTGACTGTATTGTATACTGTAAACCGGGAAATTTTCGCGCCGTCTTTTTTTCGCGATTTACTGACGCAATCCACATTCGCGCTGTTTTAAATTCGCGGTTCACAGACAACCTAAAGTGATAAAATGTATACGGTATTATTTAGACAAAAACATGCTGTGTCATATTATCCTGACGGTAAAGATCTGCCTTGATCTTTCTTAGGTAGTTTGACCACATCATCGAATTGTTTGTACAATTAATTAAAACTGTTTGATACTGGTTTAATTAATCCTATGAGAGATCGATAAATGACGATTCCCCCCTATGGCTTTAACTATATTTACACATTTTGTGAGTAATTTTCTAATATATTCACCTCACTTGAGTTTTGAATGTTAAAGAGAAACAATGTATAACTTTTTGATATAAATGTCGGCATCAAAATCATCATTACATCCAAAAAATGACAAGCCTGCTTTTGAGAGCGCTAACAAGGAAGTTGAGCATGTTTTACATGACAATTCTCCAGAAGAAAAACAAGAAACTGGATAAATTTGAAATCGATCTGAGGTTAAGTGTCATAAAGCCAATACACGCATGCTAGCTTGTAAAAACACTCACACAATTATTAGACAGAACTGACTTGATCAAAAGTGCATTCGAGGCCGCCGGCATTGTTGTTAATCAGTAAACTCTTTGATCCGTGACAAGTAACAGGTGTGGATTAATGGTTGAAGTGTGATATGTTTACACAACACTTACTGTTTATTGTACTAATCAAATGTCAATTGATGTTTTAATATTTTAACAAGCTTATAAATAATAAATATTGTATCATTTTATTTTGTATCTAATAATTTATTTGTTTAAAAACAAATATCCTACGTAAGACATCGCTTTGCATCTGACGTCTGCTTATAAATGGTCATGCTTTTTTCTCCCGATTTATCTATGAAAAATTGCCGGATTTGGCATTTCCTTGAAATATTATATTCTACTTAATAGTATTTTCCCTTTCTTGAAATATTCGCGACAGTTTTATTTGCACGCTTCCAATGTTACCGCGAAAATAGTGAAAATAAAACTGCTGCGAAAATTAACCGGTTTACAGTAGCTATTTACACTAATTTCTAATGACACTCCTTTATGGCCATGTATGGGAACATAATCTGTGGCAAACTTAGCAAGGCTTAAGATATTAAAAACAAACACACGCTGTGGGGCAACTGGTTATTGCATTTAACTAGATAGCACTTCTTGCATATAATTGTATGGTCGATGATAAAAAAAAAGGTTACCAGCTGTCATAACTGTCTGAATAGAAATTTCGAGATTAACAGCACTGGGAAATTTTTGGTTTTATAAGATATCTTTTAACAACTTGTCCAATGAATTAGCTGCATACTGCAATATTCTGAAATATCTTCGGGCAGGCCTCACGATAAGCACCAGTCCTCCAGCCCAAGACCAGTAAAACTTTGTACAGACCAGTAAATTTTTCAGTTTTTATTTAGAACTATATATTAAGAATAAATTCAAGAATTTGATCTGGACCAATAAATTCAAATTTTCATTTCGTGGACTGCTTCTGTAAAATTTTATTTACAGTGGTGTGGCAAACTAACTCTTAAATTGTTCATAAATTAAAGTCAAATTTCTTGATGCATTCATATGACTGTTATCAATGTTGAAAATGCTGAGCTGACTTAGATTATGTCAGAAAAAGAGGTGATTACAGAACATTTACCTTCAAGCATTGAACTTCAAACTCCCCTATTAATCCTACAATTTATAGGAGAAAGCTTCTCTTGAAATATGACAATAGTCCAAACATAATTAGTCAAGCTTTTCTTTATAAGCTTAGATTATTGTAAAAAGTGATAAATTTATTTTATGTTTTTAGAGCGAGTTGTTTTCTGGACCTACACACAAGAAAGAAGCTACTGAAAAACTGAGAATGCCTGCCTTCTTATCAAAAGAGGTATTTATATAGAATAACCGTTTGTTTTAGAGTTAACATGTTTAATCAAGTCGAAGATTGTATACAGAAGTATAAAAGTGTTTGTATTCTGTTTCCGACACTATAATGGTTAAGGTTAGGGTTATGGTGTTTAATGCCACTTTCAACATTATTTCAGTTATGTCGTGGTGGTTATTTTCATTGATGTAGAAACCGGAGTACCCAGAGATGACCACCGACCTGCCTTAAGTCACTGACAAACTTTATCACATAATGTTATACCGATCGAGTACACCTTGCCTAAGTTGGATTCAAACTAGTGTTAGTGGTGATAGGCATTAATTTCATAGGTAGTTATTAATCCAGGTACCATGTGATCATGACCATGACAGCACCTCAGACACTATAAATAGATTTAGAGTTGGTACAAAAAGTAATTACAATATACTTCGAACATTCCAAAAAAGCAAGCAATGCATAAAATAATAAAATATTGTACATAAAAGTAAACAACCATTGTCTCTGTTGATAAACAGGCAGTTATGTTTATGAATTACTTGATGGCATTGTATAATGAAAAAAGTGATGCATATTAATTATTAGTATTTTTTTCGCAAGACAAGGATTATCAGGCCCATATCATTTTTTTTAATACTAATATTTTTTTTATCGGTAATTTCACAATTTTAACTCAGCTTTGTGATTTTTTTGTTGTGTTTTGACCTTTTTTTGAATGAACGGTTTAGTGATGTCACGTTAGACTGCGCATGACAAATGACCAACAGCTGATAATTTCTTGTATCACGAGTAGATGGTCAACTGAACATTGTTACTGAATTTATCGGGTAGTAAAGATCAAAGGAAACTGTAACAAATTACCGATAAAGAAGTGCCTTGTGCCATTATTCATCTTTTAATCACAGATGAATGGTCATTTAGATCAAAAACCAATTGGCCATGATTGTAAGCTGTACATGTACAATATAACTCTTAACTATCAAACTAACTTTAATACTGAGCTTTTCTTGACATGGGACAGAGTTATAATTTCTTGTATAATTTCTTTATTTATAGGCCAGAGGAGCAGATTTTCTTGTTTTATGGTTAGATTGTGACAAAGAAGGAGAAAATATTTGTTTTGAAGTGATGGAATGTGTAGAACAAAGTATGAACAGAGGGATAGGACAGGTCAGTTAAATGTTTGAATATCATCTGGTTCATCAGCAATCATCGACTTTAGCAGCAGTCCGGTGCCCCACGGCCAGTGAAAATTGGTTTAAACCAGTGACTTTTGCCAAATTTTTTCAATAGAATCTACCGTATTTAGGGTTGCATAATGCGCAGGATTTTACCCAGATTATTTATTTTGTAGGAGGGATGTGCATTATAGACAAGAACACTGTGTTTCACTCTTTTTCAGACCGGAAAATTACATGTCGGCCATTTTTTTTTTTTTCGTTTTTTTTTTTAAAGTCGTCTGTTTCGTATTTTTATATTTGACACTATCCCACAAAAATAATGAATTAAATAAAATGAGCCTAAGGCCATGTAAAGTTAATTACTTGGTTCTCAGGCCCTTTTTTTGTCAAAATTGATGAGGGAGGGCGGCATTTATTTTTATCCTTTTACTGCTGTAAAAAGTGATGAGGGAGGCATTTTTTCTTCTTTTTTTGTGTGAAAAATATGGCAATGTATAAATCTTTTCATTACTTTATTGAAAATTTCAATTTTATTTCTTCCGATGGTGGCAGAAACATCATTTTATGGAAACGTCCAATCCGCTGGTCCCAATGTACCATTTTTTTTATCTCCGTAAACAATTCCAATAAGGTACAAGCTTCGGAGAAGCCCCCTATTATGTTTCCTGGTAAAACTGGCAAACATTTGTGCCGAATTTGCACAGAAACGATTGACATTTTGTCTAAATGTCAAACGGAAACACGTTTTTTATTTATACATTGTCATAACGATGCTTTAAATCTCATTTAAGCATGATGCGTTTCACCGACCACGCGATATAAGAGAAAAACGGATGCGGTTGATTTTTCCGTACGGACAGCGCTACCGCATTTAATTTTTTTTTTTTACTATTTTTGCAAAAAAATCGGCAATGCGGCGACGAATTTCCTCATGCGGGCGGGCCTGAGAACCAAGAAATTAACTTTGCATGGCCTAATAATGTATTAATTAGTGATGAATTACAACTGTCTTGTGAAATCGTTTTTGTAAAGGTTTACCTTTGTTCGAGAATAAAATCAATACACCAATTGTATGTATTACGTGACAAGATAGTGTGACCGACCATGCGTAAAATAATCAATACTGTGTTGCCGATAAGAATAGAATCAGTGTGTATAAGTGTCATAATCCATTATCCACGATATAGACTGTCAGGCTATGTTTATATAAGTAATTAAAGATTGAAATAAAAAGAAAAGAAACAATAAAATGGATTTGTCAATTTTAATCATATCAATAATAATCTGATTAACAATAAAGGTAATAATTATGACAAAATTAAAACAATTAATATTTTTCAATATTATTCAAGTTTAAAGAATATAAATAGTTCTAATATTCACTCAGAAGAAGAGACACGCTCAAAGCTATCAAAAATATATACGATTGACATTTAATTCTTACATTTCCGACCACGATTTTTTTCAAAAGTCCATGTGCATTATAGACACGAACAAGTTTTTTTCTGGAGATTTTCAAGGCCAAGAGGGGGTGCGCATTATGCACCAATGCGCATTATGCAACCCTAAATACGGTATATAAATATTCTAATTTTGAAGTTTTCTGGCTAGTAAATTCGAAAGTCTAATTTCGGAGACTGCATCAGGAAGCTTTCGTGACGTCTGTTCCTTTACCAAGCACTAAAATAAATTTCTGAATTTGAACCCCGTTCATGGCGGGGTGTATTCGATACAACATTATGTGATTAAGTTTGGCAGTGACTAACTTGCGACAGGTTGGTGGTTTTCTCCTAATACTCTGGTTTCCTCCATCAATAAAACTGACCGTCACGATATTACTAAAATATTGTTGAAAATGGCATTAAACACCATAAACCAAACCAACCTTTTACCAAATTTTTTAACAGACTTAAATTTGTAGTATGGGGGTTGGTGGTAAAGTCTTGTCATAGGTAATAAGATACATTTTTCTAATTTATAGAAAATTTTCTCATTAAGATGGACATACTGAAATTAAGTGCTTCATATTGTTTTCATTCCGCATGATTCCTGACCTGCATCTACCATCATTAGGGTTGCATAATGTGCATTTGTGCATAATGCACACCCCCTTTTGGCCTTGAAAATATGCAGGAAAATGTGATTTCCTAGTCTGAAAAAAGAGTGAAGCATATTGTTCATGTTTATAATGCGCACCCCTCCTGCAAAATAAAGAATCTCTGTAAAATCTAGTGCATTATACATAGGTCATTACGGTATTCAAATAAGGCATGTTATGATTTAGTCTGCATGTTAGTCTAATCTATCCAGACTTGATTCTTAGATTCTGTCAAGAAATCACCAAAAAAAATCTTGCTAGAGTTTCTATTCAAATATCTAAATTCTCTCTAAATTTAAAACAAATATCAAGTTTCAAAACTTATAAATGTACCTGCATACTCATTAGGGATTTTTCTAGCCTTCCTCAGGTTTCGGTAAAAGGATCCCTTTCCAATTAAAAATATTAAAAAATCATGTAAAATTCCCAAAATTTTCGTTCTTATCCCCCCCTTATTTTGATTCCCAAATTACCTATTTGTCAATTAAAACTTTCGCAAAATGGTACCAAAAGTACTACCATTCCCAAATCACCTTGATAAACCCATGCTCACTATAAAGATACTTATTTTTTACAGACAGTTTTTAGAGCAAAGTTCAGTGCCATTACTGATAAAGACATTAAAGCAGCCATGAACACACTCGGTCAGCCAAACAAGAACGAAGCTTTGTCAGTGGATGCTAGACAAGAACTTGATTTACGAATTGGATGTGCTTTTACAAGATATCAAACTAAATACTTTCAGGTATACCTTATTCAGTGGGGCCGTCATGGTCATGATTATTTGGTAATTGGATTTACAACTACTTGTGCATTCAGTGCCTATCACCACTAAGGTTGTTAATTCGAACCTCGTTCATGATGAGGTGTGCTCGATGTAACATTATGTGATAAAGTTTGTCTGTAACTTGTAACAGATGGGTGGTTTTCTGCGGGTACTCCGGCTTATTCCACCAATAGAACTGACTCCACGATATAAGTGAAATATTGTTGAAAGTTCAAAGTGGCATTAAGCACCATTACCCTCCTTATTCAGTAACAACTGGTAATTAAATAGGCTATGTCTTTGTTAACACATGAAATGTATTGGTGTGTACTTAATTTATCGTTTTTACATACATGTATTTGTAGATCTATATAATTTTGTTATTTTTCTGTTGTATGCATGTAGGATAATTTCAAGACTTTAGTATGGGTTTATATTTTCAATCAACCAATCAGCAATGAGCTTACTAAATATCTAGGTATCAAAACCAAGTACATGCCAAGAGCTGTTATCAGATTGGTCCATATATTTAATGTCTTGCATATGATTGGACGGTCAAAGAGAAATGAAAGGTTATATGACATTACCCCAAATGGGATGTTGTTAAATGTCATTATCGGTAATTTGGACATTTTCCATTTGATCTTGCCCAGTGATATTTTAAATATCAACAAACTGACTGTGATACTGAAAATGATCAGTCAGAGTGACATCAAATGCATTATGACGTTATCAATGAATACCATAGCCTCAGTTTTGAAGGTCTCGACATATATTATCACTAGTATCACAGCTCGACCTATCAGACTCGCTGTGATATTAGCGGTAATGTCTGTCTCGACCATCATAATTGTCGTTATTTATACATGTATGTACATGTATATTGCCAAAAAAAAAATAAAAAATACAACATTCATCTAATTCCAAATATATTGGATAGTACTAGAGCAAAGAATGAATTTTAGTCAAATTTAATTGTGAGATTCTGTCAAGAAATCACCAAGAAAAGAATCATGCATGTATTTCTGGTCAAACAACATTCAAATTCTATCTACAGGTAAAACAGATGTCAACTTTCAAAAATTATAAATGTTCCTGCATACTCATTATAGAGATACTTCTATGTAGTGAAACCTGTCTTAACTGAACCTCTTTGACTTTGGAACTAACTTCTGTGTTTTGAATAGACAGGTGTTCAGTTTATACAGGTTGAATTAACAAAGATTGACTACATTGGGACTTAATTTGTAGTTCGGTTTCATCAGGATTCCGGTTTTTTTCGAGATTCGATTTAGACAGATTTCACTGTATTATGTGTAATTATACCCCCACTCCTCCGGAGGGGGGTATACTGTTTTTCCTCTGTCTGTCCTTCTGTCTGTCCTTCCGTCCGTCCCAAGATATTTTTCGCCGCATTTTTCTCAGCAACTATTGATGGTAGAAATCTGATATTTGGTCACAAGCTTCATATAGGTACCCCATATCGTGGGAAGCGTTTTTGAACCCGTCACATTCCTACTTCCTGTTTGCCGACTTGGTTGGTTTTTATACACATTTAACATATATTTTTTTCTGCATTCATAAAAATTCTCTGTATTAGTCGATATTTCATGAATTACAATAGAGATGATTATTCATTTTCATTTATAGGGTAAATATGGAGATTTAGACAGCACTCTTATATCCTATGGACCGTGCCAAACTCCAACTCTTGGATTCTGTGTGGACAGACATGATAAGATACAATCCTTTAAACCTGAACCTTACTGGGTCATTAACTTACAGGTAAATATAGACTCTGATAATAGATGTAGAAAATATGTTTTTCTTGTAAATTAGAGTCCAGTGTCTGAAATATTTGCTACAATTTCAATTGTAAAAAGCTTGTCAATTATATTGAACTGATAAAAAAAAATTTATCGTTCAACATAGAAAATCAGTTTTTCTTGTAAATTAGAGTCCAGTGTCTGAAATATTTGCTACAATTTCAATTGTAAAAAGCTTGTCAATTATATTGAACTGATAAACAAATATTTATCGTTCAACATAGATATTTGATCAACTTTAACAATGATCCATTCCTTTTCAAGGATAAATAAATGCATGAAAATGTCTCATAACTCCTCAAAAAATTGTTGAATCAAAATGATGGGATAATATGATCAACTCCGGCACATTATGTACAATCATCCTAAGGAATATTAAAAGTATCGAACCAAAGACTGCAGAGTGGCAAACGAACGTAAATGAACAAGCCGAAAAACTATGCTCCCCATACTAACGTCTGTGGGGCATAAAAATATATAGAAATGTATTACTGTGAAAAAAGAAGAAAGTGAAAGGAAAAGCTCTCAAAAAATTATTTGCAATGATATCATCTACACAAGTCGTTTTCTTAACACAATTTATGTCAGTATATTGAGACCAACTGAATACTTCAGTTTTATATGTATTTTAGATTGCTCACCCTGGTGGACAAAATGTGTACCTGGACTGGGATAGAGTGAGGGTGTTTGATAAAGAAGTAGCTCAGATGTTCCTTAGTATGATAAAAGCTGCACAGCCAGCAAGGTATGTATGTAGATTGTTAGAATTGACTTACGGTTATAATATTGGCGTTTATCGTCATTTTCCATGATTTTTGCAATTTCATCACAACTGCCAGACTTAATAGAGGAGGAAAACCCAGATATTAAAAACAAACTGACTATTTAAACCACTTCTATGAAAGGTGCCTTCAAGCCTGAACTTTTGGACAGAATATTTGTTTGATGTGCCTTCTCATTTATATATACGGAAATTTTGTCTACGGGTGTAAAACAAGAAGTTAAACTTCTGAAACAGAAACTTCGTTTGACGGAGGAATGGATAGACAATGTGAGGAAAATAATATCGTCTTTCAGTATAAAAGAAGTTGACAAAAACAGTGCGCGACATAACTAAACCAGGAGCAATTAAAGATCGAATTTTAATTAGATTGTTGGACCTCCATACCACTGTAGATTATTAGTTAATTTATTGACCATGATAGGTTTGATCATGTCCAATTTGAGGCAAGTCCATTAGAATTATCTAAAAGTTCATATAATAAAACTCAATAAAACTTAAATTTTCAAAATTGTAATTATTTTAATGATTCTTCTTCCATATATCCAAATTTATTACAATGATAACCTTTAGCCTCTAGATTAAATATTTTCATGTGTATTTTATAATGGAAACTTTACATTTGCCATCTGTCAATAGAAGAACGGTGCTCTGTTTTTCATTTATCACAATTTATTATTAGGGTATTTGGTATGCAGATAAAAGTGGAATTAATAATAAATGAAATATAAACAAAATAAAAAATGAATTTGAAAAAATAAAATAATACAAGATAAAAGCTGGGTGTGTTAATGGATAAGTATTTCCAAGATTACCCAGCATGCATCACCATGAAAATAGACGATCAACATACTGACTTCATATCAAGTTCTTGTAATATGCTAAGCTTATGTAAGTAACATGAACAGGTGCTTGAACTTGCACAAAAATATACAAGTGGTTGATTTTCTTTGTTGTCACTTTAAAAATGATTTTGATTCAAGTGAACAGGAATAATTCCAGCCAATTCTGAGGAATACCAAAATTTAAAGATGAACAATTTTTTGTGTATTGTCCAATTTACAATCAGTTTATTTGACCCTTTATGAAACATTTTATTTTGTTGACATGTTGGTAGTAATTTTGTTTCATTTTCATTAATTTTAGAGTAATAAAGATTGTGCAAGAAGAAAAGTTCAAAGGTCGACCCCAAGCTCTGAATACAATAGAAATGTTGAGAGCTGCTAGCTCTGGATTAGGTATTGTACAATTGGAATCCATTCTTTCTTTTTTTTCTTTTTTTTTTTCATTGTTTTTTAGTGAAGTGGAGGTACAGTCAAATTTAACCTCAACAGTCACGGGCTGTAAAATGACCTGGTGAAAACCATCACAACATGCTTTATATGTTTTTTTAATTTAAACAAATGTTCACCTCACGAAAATGTGTCAACATACACTTACAGTTTACCCCATTGTTTCAGCTTACCCATATTTAACAGTCAGTTTTCATTTTAAACTTTAAAAAAAATCATTGTGTGTAACTTTTGTAATTAAGTTATATCAAATTATTGAATAATTGAATAATGAACTTTAAGTTGTTACTGAAACACTGCAGCATTACAAAGCGATTGCCATGTTTCAGGTAAATCATATGTAAATCATGATGGACTGGAACTGACAAATCGGAACCATTCTTAAATAAGTGGTCACTCGTCTTATGCAGTCATTTTACCATTATCCCAATGGTGACTGTTGACTACAAATTTGCACTGTTGTAAGATTCTGACAGGAAACTAACAAGCAACGATAAAAACTTGGCAAGCATTTTTATCTCAAATACCTCACAAGTGTGAACTCATATCTCATTGATGAAAGGAAATAGAATAACAGCATTTATGAAGGTTAATGGGATATTAACCCTGCCCTCTTGTTCAATTAACATCCTTGTTCCTTTCTGACTACTTGACTACTACATTGTAGGTATAAGTCCACAACATGCCATGCAGATAGCAGAGAGACTGTACACACAAGGGTATATTAGTTATCCCAGGACGGAGACTACACAGTATCCAGAGAACTTTGATCTTGTGTAAGTGTAGGACTATTTCATGTTCATGTCTTTTAGTCTTTATTGATGCACACTTTTACACCAAAGGGGTTGGAGGCATACAAGACAACGTAATACAATACAAATATACAATAGAAATTAAGGTTAAAGAGAAAGCCAAAACTTAGAAAGTTTTTGAACAGATTTGACCTAATTCTTATAGTTCTAAGATTAAAACTAGAACTGTGAGTGACCTCACTGAGTGATACCCCCCACTTGCAGTTTAGTAGGAGTTGTGCTTACAAGGTACATGTCCCCCCTCATAGTTGCCAACCTTCAGAGATGGTGTGGGGGGTCATGACCCAACATTTAGTATTCAAATGTTGGGTCATACTGCGTAACAACATTTTGGAGCCGAAATTAAAAAAATATATATATAATCTTCATGTCAGGGCGTATTCATGTTTATTCACAAATGTGTAAAAAAAAGTTATATAAGACACATTTTATTTCATACAGTTTTAAGGTTAGAACACATCTCATATATACACTAGTCAACTTTCACTGCTTTAAGCTCAACTTATAAGCACAACAAGCTGATTTGGCATTTTTTAGTATTTCTTCTGAGGGTAAGAAGTCAAAACAATCATACAAACTGTTCTGTTTTGTGCAAAGTAATGACGTCTTTTTTGCCTCAACAGCCATAATGTGGTTTAACCTTGAAGCATGACGTTTGACATCGTACAATGCTCCAGATGCCACAGAAAAATTTGCACAACATAATGTGCAACATGCAAAATCCTCCCCTAAGGTGCATTTCTGTAACCATTCTCCCAGCTACGTTGGTATTTGCAAATATATTTGTTCTTTTTCGGACTTCCGATAACACAAGACCCGGATAACGACCTCTTCCTTGTCGAAGACATTATTCAATGAGTAAATGCAGATCAAACAAAGTAATTACCTGCTTACCTGTGATTAAAACTCACTAATCAATATAATTCATCAAACAACTTACCTGAGATTATTTAGACAGTTTCACTTCCTGTTGTTTTCGTGACGCCATCTCGCGAGAAATATGCCAAAGTAAACAACACAAGTTATCGTTCTTTTGTCATTTCGTAGTGTAAGGTGTTCTGGCGGGTGAAGTAAGGGATGGGGGGCTATTTTAATGACCCGCGGCGGGTGATGAGACCTGGCGGGTGACATGGTCGTTTGGCGGGTGAGTTGGCAACTCTCCCCCCCCTTTTCGTGAAAGTATAAGTTGAATTATCTCCCCTTTTAAATTTTGGACAGCAACCATATTCCTTCATGCACATCTGCAGGTAGTGTACTACAAGTGTGTAAAGTTTCATAAAAATCCAATAAGCCGTTTAGGAGGAGTTGCGCTTACAAGGTACATGGACGGACGGACAGTATAAGTTTAATTATCTCCCCTTTTAAATTTTGGATAGCAACCATATTCCTTCATGCACATCTGCAGGTAGTGCACTACAAGTTTGTAAAGTTTCATAAAAATCCAATAAGCCGTTTAGGAGGAGTTGTGCTTACAAGGTACGTGGACAGACGGACAGTATAAGTTGAATTATCTCCCCTTTTAAATTTTGGACAGCAACCATATTCCTTCATGCACATCTGCAGGTAGTGCACTACAAGTGTGTAAAGTTTCATGAAAATCCAATAAGCCGTTTAGGAGGAGTTGCGCTTACAAGGTACATGGACAGACAGACAGACGGACGGACAGGGTGATTCCTATATACCCCTCAAACTTTGTTTGCAGGGGATATAATGATTAAAGAGAACCAACACCCAAGATGACAACTTCTTTTATTTTATATCTGATTTATATGCTGTTTTTCCCTTTCCTAAGAAAGAATTTCTGTCTGGACTATTCAAACAGATTAATTGTAGCTCTTACAGTTTCTAAAATATGAGGGGGCCAGAGGGACCAATACCAAAGTTTTTTTCATTTATATTTTAAGTCCAATTTCAGTGTTTTTATCTCTCTAAAAGCATTACATAATTTCATCCTGCACAGATTCTACCTAGTGGTAAATTTTTCTGAACAATAGTCATTATAAGTAAAACTGGTGCTTGAAGTCCTTGTCTACTTGCTTTGTAAGATAGTAATATCCTTATATGTATTATATGTAGCATCAAGATATTATTATCAATTTTGCCTCTATTTCTACGTATTTACGATTGTATTTTGGAACTATTCAGACAGTGCTTTTTGTTTTTCATTATTTTACACCTTGATATAATCTATATTCTGGTAATAATATTATTTCAGAGGAACATTACGACAGCAGCAATCATCTTCAAACTGGGGTAGCATTGTCAGAGAATTACTTAGTACAGGTATACAGAAACCAAGGTATATATGTGTAATAACTTAGGAGTATATCACCAAAACATTCCTCTCGCCCAAGGGAGGCTTATTACTGGAACACCCATAGAAGTGAATTAAGCATTTGCTTGAAAGTCTTGCTTTATACTGATATACTAATGACACAACTATATTTTAGTTATATTGTGGCTGTCAGCTTTGTTGTAGGTAGAAACCAGACAACCTAGAGATGATCACCGACCTTGCACATTTTACTGACAAACATATTCATATGAGGTTGTGTAGAGTACACATCACCATGGGAAAGATCCAGCTTACAATTTATCATGATAGAAATAAGTAAAGCAAAGGTTAAGGTTATGGTGTTTAATGTCACTTTCAACAATATTTCAGTTAAATCATGGTGGTCAGTTTTATTGGTGGAGGAAACCAGAGTACTTGGAGAAAACCACCGAAAGTAAAACTAATATAAGGTTTATTTTAATTGTTTATTTCACAATCTACTGCAGAACATGGTGGCCAATACAATAGAGTGGCATGATTATGTGGTAGCACTGGGTCTAGGACAAAAGCCTCCTGGACAAAAACCCCCCAATAATGAGAAGTATAAGTTAATGTTTTTTTTGTGTCATATGTATTTTTTTTATTTCTGTTTCTTTGTTTAACTGTTTCGATATGTAAACTTTTCTTTGTATTTTATAACATGATTCAAGACTTTTTTACCTCTGTATTTTACCTCAAACCATATTTATATATTTGTATCTTTGCACACATTTCGGACTGATTGTAACATTATTTTTGAATATTGTTTTTCATAATAAGTTATTTTTGGAACTTGAAGATATCATAAACAATTGAAGCATTTGTTTAAGAATTACACTAACCCTCATCAAGAAAATAACTCACTGATTACTTTTAATAACTTTAAAGGTTAAAAAGGTAATTATCTATTGTTTATCAATAAAAACAATTTCTGATTAACTTTACATGATTAATTTCAATTTAAACATTTAAGCAGTGCTTTTTTTAATTTACACTTCATAAATGAACATAACAATGAACAATATGTGGAAAAAAATGTTTTTAAAGTATTTTATTTTTGTATTAACTCTTTAAGATATCTTTTATTATCACCATCAATATAAAACAAATGTAATAAGATTGTATGATTATTTCATTATTGGAGGGCTTTTTGTCGGGGGCCTTTTGTCCTGTTTCCAGTAGCACTATATATTGATCTTTTTTATGTATATAGTGTTTTATTAGATATATGTATATTTGAAGTTCACAGTTCCTAAATAATATAATTAATTAAATCAGACATAGGTAACAATAGGGCCCTTGGTATCTCAATGAGTTAGGTCGTTGGATCTAATAGCTCATGCAAGCCTATCGCCAATATGGCGTGGGTTTGCGCCCGGCTTTGTAAATTACCAAATGGGGTGCACTCGACTCGCAGCCACAAGTGATAAAGTTTACCAGTTGCTTACCCACGGTCGGTGGTTCTCTCCGGGTACTCCGGCTTCCTCCACCACTAAAACTGGTCGCCATGATATAGCTGAAATATTGCTGAAAGTGGTGTTAAGCACCAAAAATCAAATCAAATCATAGGTAACAATAGCTGACTTTGGCTCTTCTGTTTAGGCACTTTGTTTTTCTTGCTCCCAAAGATTTTAATATTTATTTGGCTTTCTAATCTTTTGATTACGAGTGTACATGATAAAGATTATTCCAGAAACGTGTTTCATCATGCACACTAAATAAGATATCTATGCTTTTATTACACTCTGTGCCAAAAACAATTTTGACAAACTAGCCTGAACATTTTAGAAGAATTTTTTCTATTTGATTAAGCAATGTTTATGCAATTTTTACTAGTCCGAATCAATTTTTACTAGTCCGAACCAATTTTTACTAGTCTGAACCAATTTTTACTAGTCTGAACCAATTTTTACTAATTTTTACTAGTCTGAACCAATTTTTACTAGTCTGAACCAATTTTTACTAGTCCGAACCAATTTTTACTAGACTGGGGCTTAGGGGTAGTTGTTTTTAATGCAGACTGTTATTATTGATCATTTATTGTAAAAAGGATGAAGATGTTGGTAACAACACCCACATTACATCAATGAACAGCATCAACAAGCTAAGAAGTTGTACTGACATTGAACATTAATTGTGGTATATTTTATTTATTATTTCAGGAAGGGTGTAGATGTAGGTGACCATCCTCCCATTACACCTATGAGGAGTGCTACAGAAGCTGAATTACAATCAGATAATTGGAGGATGTATGATTTTATCACTAGATACTTCATTGCTACGGTAAATTAAACTTAAACGTGGTGTCAATAGTATATAATACTCATGTTGTTTTTAGCTCACCTGACTAAGGTTTATGCATGTTATTAAGTGGGCTTGATCATGAACATATGGTAGTTGGATTAACCATTACCTGTGCATTCAGTGCCTATCACCACTAAAGTGAGTTTGAATCCCTCGCTCCCCCTCCCCATGTTATCATTATTTCAAATATGCACTATATGGTTACTGATAATTTGAAAAACATAACCTCTGTACTCCAGATAACCAATTAAGATTGATATTAGTAGACAATTATTTACAGTATTTATTATAAAATCTTGCATACAAAGTAATTCATTAACACTATTAAATTGTTCGAAGACGATCTCGGATATGTTAATCTAAATTATTTTTCTCTAGCCCATCATATAAAATTGTCTAGCAGCTGCATTACAGTTGCACGAAAACTCTGGCCCATCAAGTATTCACACTGAAATAAATGGCCCAGATTAATTAATTTGAGGTAGCACTCTGTGTAAATGGTATATATATATAGTGTTAATGCAATGTAAGATGCCACACATAAAGCAAGACATAACTATTAATAAATCTTTTAGATTTTGTGAAAAAAGATTTTTGCATGGTTATTTTGTAGTTATAATAATAATAATAATAAGTTTAATGTGTCCAATATAACATTAATACCTTGTTAAGCTCAATTAACAGTCGCTTCAAATCCTACATTTAACAGATATAACAGTAAGTCTATAATTCTCTGCTTTATTGAGATATTTCTTTGGTTTTACTATGTCGTCATCACACTTTGCAGTGAACAGTTCTCGCAAACTTTCCCATAAGCGAGGTTTGTTGACAAGTATATTTGAAAAAACCCGAGAAACTTCAATGAATTTTAAGGTGATTTTAAATACTTACACAATTCCAGTATTTCCGGGTCAAAACGGCTGATCCTGGCAAATTCCGTGTCAAATGACCGGCACGCTGTGTGACAAAAAAATAACGGGTTACAGGTCAATTTAGCGTGTGTAACACGGCGAAAGCGTGTCACTTGGCAAGTATGTGATGTTAGATTCAGGGTTCACATCTATTATTACATGGAAAGCAATGGAGCATGTGTTTTTTTCATTACAGATAATGCCCGATTGTAAATATCTTCAAACAAAAGTATACTTTGAGATTGGCCCTGAGAAATTTTCATGTACTGGTCATGTGATGATAGATCCAGGGTTTACATCTATCATGACATGGAAAGCTATGGATGACGAAACTCTCCCAGAGTTCAAGAAAGATCAGACTTTTAGTCTGGAAGAGGTTAGTGTTGAAATTATTTGTATATTTACGGAAAACTTAAAATGAGCTACTGCCTCTATAAGAAGTATTGTCTGCAGGTTTGTAGAAATGTGAAAATTCTGTCACTTCCTTTTCAGTGAAACTTGTCTAATCAGAACCGCTTTGGGCCAACTTTTGTGTTCGAAAAAGACAGATGTTCAATATATACAGGCTAAATTAACAAAGATTTTCCTTTTGGGCTTTTATTTAAAGTTTGGTTTATACAGGATTTTGGTTTTTTCAAGGTTCGGTTTTAGACAGGTTTCACTGTATTTTAGATATGTCATCTCATGGAGATTATCATTTTCCATTATTGCCTATAGATTCTAAG
>MJUT01049263.1:28373-42420 GCA_002080005.1 Gigantidas platifrons | reverse complement strand
GGGGGGGGGGGCTTTTGTCCATGGGGCTTATGTCCGGGGGGCTTTTGTCCGGGGGACCTTTGTCCCTCACATTTTACAAAAGCAACTCGCAAATGCGAGTGTTTTGGTCGCATTGTAGAGCCCTGTGCTCGTCGTGAGGACTGAGTAACCAAGTTCCTGCAAAAACAGTAGCCCCTCCCTATACAGGGCTTTCAATATTTTTCATGTCTACCAGTTCATTGTACTTTACTATTTACAGGCGGTACCTTTTTCTTAAAATTTGAACATTTTTCGTGAATATCTTATGCAACACTCTTTGAAATTAGGAGGTACCAATTGCCATTTTATGTGACCGGGTAAAAGTACCTGGCACCGCCCTTTATTGAAAGGTCTGCTTATAAGGTCAAACCTTCTGCAAAGACATTTTAGACAATTGTTTCGGTTAAGCAAATTGTATGGAATTTTTTACTAGCCCAAACCAATGTTTAATAGAGTCAGGCTGAGGGCTAGTGGTTTTTGGCACATACTGTTATTACATATGCGAACTTAACTTTATATGAAAACTCCACTGTGAAGCTCATTTATAATTTGTGTTTCTTAGACATCTCGGGTGGTTAATTGTTGCCAGAATCTTTTACAAATATAAATTTGTCTATTGTGATTACAACTACAATTGAAAAACGATTTGTATGTTATTGGTATTGCAGTGCATGTAATAAAGCAAGTAACGCCACATTCGGAACTATCAGACAACCTTTCTTCGCATTTTAACTGTTAGTTAATATTTACAATCATAAATGATTATTAAGGAAATATACACTTAACTTCAAAATTGTTATGCCATGATATTTTTTGTACTTGTCAAAATGATTGATTGCTTGGTGTTTAACGCCAACTTTAGCAATATTTCAGCTATATTGTGGTGTGATTGTTCCTTTGGTTTGCAAACTAATATACAGAATATAACGGTAGTAGCTGGTGCCATCGGTATTGAACCAAGTGTTGATTTGTGTAGTGTTGCAATAGGATATATGCAATATATGTACATTGTTGGAAAATATATAATTTATTTGTACAACATTAGAAACAGATAGAAAAGTGAGTATCTGACAAGCTCTTCTAACATATTTGCACAGCGAATGCACTTTGAATTTATTTCACTGATAATGTTAATGTAGGTATATTGAGTTTTTCCTGCAATGTCAAAATGTCGAAAACAACAGCCAAATTTTACAGAAAAGAACGGAAACAAGCGCTGTTCGAATCGTTCTCAAGTGTGCCGACTGTCACACACCGTGTTACACTATTATAATTTCTTACTGTTCATTCTACACGAATCAGGTACCAGGAGACTCTTATTTGTGTATATGTATATAAGGGGCCGTCATGGTCGTGATCGTATGGTAGTTGGATTTACAATTTAAAGCATGAGATCTTGAGTTTGTTTACCATAATTTCAGATCTACAAGCCCTGGCCGTACATTTTGTATCCCCTAAAAAGATTGCAATGGGAATTATTTATTTTTTTCATTTTTCTATCTTTCAGGAATTTATTTCTGTTTGCATTACTCTATGTGAGATTCTAATGTATTTTTTTATGGTTTGCTGTTGTAGTCTTATGGAGCAGTCATTTAAATTTTAGTGGGGAGGGCTATATGGTTTTTTTTACTTTAAAAAGAATTCCTGTAGGTTGCTAAATTTTATATTTAAAAAACATTTATTGACCTGAAAGTGTAAAAAATAAATAATTTAACCCTGCAGTTTTCAATCAAAAATTTTAGTTAAATTTGAAAATTGTTTCCTTTTTTTCATGTCCAAAATATGTATCTGATTTTTTTTTGTTTTGTGCAAAAAAAAAATAGTTCGGGGGAAAATATCTCTATTTAAAAGTAGCTGCGGAACCATAGCTCTTATGGTCCTTGGGAAGTTTTCTGATTATTTGCGGACAATTTCTGGTCTAATTCGCAAATAATCAGAAAACTGGCAAAGCACCATAAAAGCTACGGTTCCGCAGCTATTTAAAAGTTAAGTGGTTGGTCACTTATATGTGGACAAAATAAAAAGATGAATTTTATGTACTTTCAGTTAAAGAGCAAGCTGCATGGCCATGATGAAATTAAGACTTCTAAGTGTGGAAAGATTAATGTTAACGTTCCGACCAAGAATAAAGAAGACGCAATTTCAAATATAAAAACACCAAATTCTGGAAATACATTTGGAGTGACAGTTTCCAGAAGTGGAAGAAAAGTGATGATGCCAAAACGGCGTCTAGAAGATGTTTGGGATGTCAAAGAAATAAAAACTGAACCAGATTATGATGAAAGTTATGGAGGAAATAATATTAACGAGAAGGACAATTTTGTGACGTCTGCCAATAATAATTCCTCGTCTCGGCTGAAAATAAAGAATAAGACAGAACCTGGTGAATGTTCATCAAGGAATGAAGGGAAAAGAAAATCCAGTTGAAAGGGACCAGATCAGGATAAAACTGCTTCCAGTGAAACATTTGTCAAAGCAGAACCAGATGAAAATAAGGATAGGAACGGCACAAAGAGGAAAAACAATGATAGTGTTGCAACAGACGCAAAACGGAAATGGGAAAAAGAACCACAAATCTGTAAGTCAATAGTACATGTAATAGCAAAAAATCAAGAAATCGATCAAAATGAAATACTTGGGTCAAAGGTCAGGATCGTAGAAGAATTAACCAATGGAGAGCCGGCATTTGGCAAAGTGGATGATGGAGAAGAAACAACTGATATAGGGTGGATAAAAGAAGAAAAGACGGGCGATCAAGATGGTGAAGAACATACAGGAGAAGAACTAGATAAAGATGATAATGAAGAAACAGATTTGAAAGAAGACTTTGACGCAGTATTGGATGATGTAGAGGATAACTGTTCTGACAAGTTGAAAACCCAAACGGGGAAAATGGTCATGCGTTGTATGTAACGCAAAGACCGAAACATGTTGGCAGATTCGACGGCACATGAGACGAATGCACGATTTGAATAATAAAGATCTTAAACCATGTCGAGTTTGCAAGAAAGTAATGGTATACGACGAATGCTTTCATGATAAAGGAGAAAATGTAAAAAAAATTACTTGCGATATTTGCCAAAAAGTATTCACCACAAAATTCCGGCTGCAGGTTCACGAAGAATCTCATATTATCGAACAAGAATTTCCGTGCAGTTTATGCAGTAAGAAATTCAAATCTGAGCGATATGTGAAAATGCATATTTATAATACACACAATAAACGAAATGGAAAAGCACTGACGAGCAAAGTTGAATCAGGAGTTTGTGACATTTGTGGCAAGTGGTTTAGATTTCAGTGTAACGCAATTCGTCACCGGGAAATTCATTTTGAAGAGAAAAGATTTGATTGCTCTATATGTCAGATGAGGTTTCGTCACAGCAGCTCTTTAAAACGGCGTATGTTGTCCCACCAAGGGAAAGCGGAATTTGTATGTCAACAGTGTGGACGATCGTTCAAAATGAAGCAGACTCTTATCCAGCATCACAGAATACACGTAAAACAGCCGTTTTTGAAATGTGAATATTGTCCTCGCGAATTCCGTACGTATTCAGACAAAAAATATCACATTCTGACAGATCATGCAGAGAAAGCCGGCGATTTCAGTTTTAAATCGTTTGTATGTGAAACGTGTGGCAAATCATCATCCAGTCGAACAGAATACGAAGAACAAAAAAATATCACAACGAAAATAGATCCCACGTCTGTTTGATCTGTGGTTGCCGATGGGAAACAGGAGCCCAATTGAAAGCGCATGAAAAAGCCACAATGTTACTCCATATCGGTACATATGCAAAGTCTGTAACATTCCGTTCAAAGAAGCCTCGAAAGTACGATGCACATGACGAAAGAGAGCCACATAAAGACGTGTATCTCAATCCGTCGAAAAATAACATATCTGAAATAACAAATTCTGATATAGTAGAGATAATAGAACATGAATATGAATTTCCTTTACAAAGCGAGGAAGAACTGCAACAAGAGATCGAATCGTCTACTCAAGAAATCGAGGAAATTACGGAAGAGATCAAAGTTATGCATATCAATCCACAGGATTATGACGGAACAGGTGCCCATGTGCAGACTTTGAACGCGGAGGGCGTTGAAATTATGTATGACGGGATTAGTTTACCGCAGGAAGAAATAACCTTGGATGGCGAGCAGGTGATTTATCAGGTAGAAATCGATGGACGAAATGCTATTATTTGTGACACATTAACATCTCAGGCGGTCGAGTCTATGCTCAAATTACACAGTCAAGCATAATGTATTGAGTGATTCATATGACGTTAACAATCGGCGGCATGTGTGTTACCTTGTCGAGTCTATACTGAAATTACACAGTCAAGCATAGTCTATTGAGTGATTCCTATGGCGTTAACAATCGGCGGCATGTGTGTTACCTTGTCTAGTCTATGCTTAAATTACACAGTCAAACATAGTCTATTGAGTGATTCATATGGCGTTAACAATCGGCAGGATGTGTGTTACCTTGTCTAGTCTATGCTTAAATTACACAGTCAAGCATAGTCTATTGAGTGATTCCTATGGCGCTAACAATCGACAGCATGTGTGTTACTTTGTCGAGTCTATCCTTAAATTACACGGTCAAGCATAGTCTATTGAGTGACTCCTATGGCGTTAACAATCGGCAGTATGTGTGTTACCTTTTCGAGTCTATGCTTAAATTACACAGTCAAGCATAGTCTATTGAGTGATTCCTATGGCGTTAAGAATCGGACAACATGTGTGTTACCTTGTCGAGTCTATCCTTAAATTACACAGTCAAGCATAGTCTATTGAGTGATTCCTATGGCGTTAACAATCGACAGGATGTGTGTTACCTTGTCGAGTCTATGCTTAAATTACACAGTCAAGCATAGTCTATTGAGTGATTCCTAAGGCGTTAACAATCGGACAACATGTGTGTTACCTTGTCGAGTCTATCCTTAAATTACACAGTCAAGCATAGTCTATTGAGTGATTCCTTTGGCGTTAACAATCGGACAACATGTGTGTTACCTTGTCGAGTCTATCCTTAAATTACACAGTCAAGCATAGTCTATTGAGTGATTCCTATGGCGTTAACAATCGACAGGATGTGTGTTACCTTGTCGAGTCTATGCTTAAATTACACAGTCAAGCATAGTCTATTGAGTGATTCCTATGGCGTTGAAAATCGGCAGGATGTGTGTTACCTTGTCGAGTCTATGCTTAAATTACACAGTCAGGCATAGTCTATTGAGTGATTCCTATGGCGTTAACAATCGGCAGGATGTGTGTTACTTTGTCGAGTGTATGCTAAAATTACACAAAAATTACAGTCAAACATAGTCCATTGAATGATTCCTATAGCGTTAGTATATTCTTTGCTTACTATTCACAAATAATGCCTTATGCTCTATTATATTTCGTAAAGTACTAATTTTCGTGGAATGTTTGGTTCATAAAACCCACGAAATGAAGTCCCTAGTGATAAAATGTCAGTCATCATTAATTTTCTGTTGCAAAATACCAATCTTGTGTCACCCTAGCAAAATATTCACAAAGTTTCCTGGTCATGTCTGAATGGACAGACGGAGTTCGTGAACTCTGACATTATGCTCTATTTATCTAATGTAATGTTGCGATATTACAGTTTATCAGTAATTTGATCTCCAGAGTGATATTTTCAGCATTAATGAATCGACTCTGAAGCTGAAAATTTTCGGTCAGTGTGACATCAAATACATCATGACGTTTCCGATAAAAACAATAACGTCAGTTTTGAAAGTCTCAACATATTTTATCCCTAGAATTATAGCTCGTCTTATTAGACTCGCTGTGATGCTTCAGATCTGTCGTTATTCTATATACAATGTATATCCTTGAATCTTTATGTATTTTCTAAGAATGGGAAATAAAAAAAAAAAAAAAATTTTAAGTTGGACAGGTAACTTTAGAAACAATTATCCCAAGAATTACAGCTTGTCCTATATCTCATTCGACTTTCAGAACTGTCGTTATTCTGTTTACAACTTACAAGTACAATATATATCTTCGAATCTTTGTTCATGTGCTTAGAATTGGAAATTAAAATAAAAAAGCTTTAACGATGGACAGATAACCTTTGAAACAATTATTATGTATATAAATTTGTAATGTTATAATTAACTATATAATGCTCTCATTTTTACTCATGACCATGTGACATATCATGTCACACGTCGCTGATGAGTGTTGTACATGTATATATATGTAATTCTCATATCTGGACTTCCTGGTATTTTATAATCGAAGGAGGTTAAACAATCAGGTAGCCTTAGGACTTTACCTCCATATCAATGGAAAATTTTGAATTTTGCTATTATAATTTATAATAAACTAGTTGTATTTAATTTGCTGATGATCAAAATAGAAATGTGATATAGTGTAAACAAGAGGCCCGTAGGTTAATTTAATTACAATATTTAACTTCTATTGATGGATATCAAATGATTAGATTGCATTGAGGGACCGTTGTAGTTGTGATCGGTTGGTAGTTGGATTTACTTTTACATATGTAATCGTGACTATCACCACTAAAGTTGTGAGTTCGAATCCCAATCAGATGAGGTGTACTCGATACAACATTATGTGATAAAAGTTTGTCAGTGACTTGTGACAGGTCGGTGGTTTTCTCTGGGTACTGTGGTTTCCTCCACCAATAAAACTGGTTGCCACAATATAGCTGAAATATTGTTGAAAGTGACACCCTAACCCTTAATTTGCATTGAAGTCTATTAGATTCGCGAAGATTTTGCTTGGCTTCACTTCCAAACATTTTCTTCATATCGCAAATGTTGATAATTGATTTGTCAATTACATGTACATAATGTGATGATGTTACTCCGGAAAAGAGAATACAGAAGATATATATGGTTATGTATACTGTCAAACCAGCCTTAAACGGCACCTGTATATAGCAAATCACTGTCTATAAAGGACAGTTTCAATTTCCTCATTTAATGAATAGTGCATATAATTTGAACATGTCTTTAAAGGGCAACTGGCCATAAAGCGCACATAAAAAATATGTACATGTTCCCTGTGGTGTTAGGTGCCCTTTATATACAGGTTTGACTGTATTTCTGTTATTTGAAATGAACCTATTATGGTAATTTAAATTGAAAAACACATTTTGTTATTAAAGTTTAATGTATCAATGTAATTTTTATTTTTGTGTGTGAAAAACTTAAAATATAAACAATAACAAAAACATTCCACTTGGTATCCAACACTATATGCAAAATTTTGTAAAATAAACAAACTATTTATCCTTTCCTAGCAGCTAGTAACATGACGGGTGTTATTAGTGGATTAGGAACTGCTAACCCTTCCGGAGCACCCGAGTTCATTCCTGTTTTTAGTGGGGGTACTTATTGCTCAATCTTCAGTTTTCCGAGTAGTATTTTGTCTATAATACCCTTGTTGGTCTTTTTGTCTCTTTTCTTTTGCCCATTGTATAGTACACTTCAAGAGCTTTTGTCCGATTGGTCAATTTATTTATAGGGGGTTGCGATGTTTAAAGGGAATGTTAGGGAATTTCTCTTAATTGCACCACAACATCTATTCGAGTTTATAAAACAAGATTATTTGTAAACAACTGATAAATTACACACTGTTTATGTTATTTTAATGATTTTATCATCAGATTATCAAGCTACTGGAGACTGTGTAATATTTAACAGATGGCGCTTCCTTTGTCTGAAATTAAGATATAACTGCAATAAGATTATTTCTATGTGTTTTTCTTTCAATCAACTTTACATTTAGATTTATGACTGCTAAAGAGAAAATCCATCAATGAAATTTGATCTGTAAAAAACTTAGATAACTACATGCATAAAGTACAGTTTCACGAACAATTAATTATTTAAATAAGTGTTCAGACAGTTAATTGTTTTATCAACAGATTATATGTATCACCATAGGGAATTTACACATAAATTGTGATAAAGATATGTACTATATGTTTATAAGATTGGCATGTTTGCACTTAAGTTAGTGGAAGATATAAAATGATAAATACACACTGATTGCTTTTGTGTAGTCGTAAAATGTTAATTTTCTTACCTTGGATTAAGACTTTAAGGTGCTCTCCCTGTAAATCGCTTGTATCTCAAAAAACATATGTATGCCGTTTCTAATACTGTACGATTCAAACAAACTGTTTCAAAGTCTTGATGTAAAGTAATACATATACAATCATCTCCAATATATTGGTCCACAAAATGTTGAAAATCCTTACAACATTTACATTCATCTTGTGTTGGTAATATGACACAGTTCTGAAAGGTACAAAACTCCAGGGTTAATTCATCAGATCTTTGGTCACTGACCTCATCTCTTAATTGTTCTTGATTCATTTCTAAAAGTTCAGTTTCTGAATACTCTGGTTCCCACTGATATCCTAAGATTTCACTATTTGTATTAAAATAAAATTCCTCCTCGTTTTCTGATGATGACATGTTGATAATTTCAGTTTATTCAATGTTTTATAATTTAATAAATGTTTACAAATACAAATTGTCTACTTGACGTCATCACCGTCATCACCGGAAGCTGAAGATGCTGATATCAGCAAAGGGAGGTTATAAATCTTATCAATATGGCGACTCCCACAGACAGATAATTTTATTGTTAAAATCTACCATATCTTTTTAATTAAGATAGATAATACTGAAATATTACACACACTTATTTATCATGACATTTAGAATAAAACTAAGAGCAAAAATGTGTTTCCCTAACAATTTCTTTAATTCCACTTTCATCAATATTTCAGTTTATTAACAAAATTCTCGGTGATTTTACAATGTGCAAAGCAGTTAAGGATATTATAATCGTTATACTATACACGTGCTATGTAGACTGTTTTACTAACAGCATCTTAGCACGGCGGGTGTCACATGTGGAGCAGGAACTGCTTATCCTTCCGGAGTATCTGAGTTGACTCCCGGTTTTTATTTGTGTTCGTGTCGATGTTTTCTGAGTAGAGTTTTGTAGATTATTGTTTGTCATTTTTATATTTTTCTTTTGGCTATTGTTTTGTCTGTCCGTCTTCAAATTACGGCCTTTGATTACACCTTTAGTATCTTCAAACTTTTCTCCCGTGTTTTAAAAGTAGTCTATGACCGCTGTAGTATAACCTCCGATGTTAGTACTAAGTGATGAAATATAAGCCTTCGTATGTTCATATTGTCTGCTGTTCACATTTTCATCGGATATTTTCATTTTCTATTATTGCTGAACCACGAAGTCTTATCGAAAGTTGCTATTTTCTCGTAGCAAAGTTTCAAATTTATTACCCACTGCCAAGACTAATGAAACTATTAGAAGTAACCTAAAAATTAATGGAAATAATCTCTTACCACAATTTTCTTGCAAAAATATGTTCATAATCCAACATTTCAATCCTCAGCAGACAAATCTTTTTCATCTCGCCAAAACAGTTTAGTTGCGCCACCTATTACATATGCCGATTCTATATTTTAAGAATGCGTGAACGAAACGAATTTGATTGCAAGGTTAGCGAAAGAATTATAATTTACAAACAAGTCTTAATGTTTGTATTCATAAAATTCGATCAGTGGAAGTGTATTTAAATATTTATTAATCATTAGACCATTTAATTCATATTGAAGGTTTTTAAAAATACAAACATTTCGTTTTGCAAGAATTTTTCTGAAATATATAAAACTGATTACTAGTATTCATTCGGAAAGACTTCGGAACGTCTCGTACGTCAACCGATTGACAATTTAAAAAGCAGGGGGGACCTTTGAAAAAGCATTGCAAAAATAGATATTCCTCCATCATTTAATAAGGTAGGTCATTTTTGTGATATTTTATAAGTTTATCAATAACAGTCGTAGCAGAAGTAAGCTCAAAACTGTCGAAAACATTGTCCAATGACGATCGAAAGTTCCCACTAAATTTCTTTGGGAATTTGCTACGAGAAAGTAGGAACTTCCGATAAGACTTCGTGGTTCAGCAATATTAGAAAATGAAAATATCCTATGAAAACGTGAACAACAGACAATATGAACCTACGAAGGCTTATATGATAGTACTATACTGATCACCAGTTAGGTTGCCTTGTATGGTGACTAAATTCAGCTTGCAGTCGTGAGAGATACACCCCCAAACCAGTAATGAGCCTCCACCGTAAGGGATATTTGGTTGGATGTTCCTTGGGGTATGGGCTGTATTTTTGTTTCTTCAAATCCTCATCCGGCCGTCGGTTACATGAAGCAGAAACGGCTCTCGACTGACAAATGGAGCTTGCGCCATGTCCTTAAATTCCAACCACGTCGTGCTAAATACCATGTCAAACGCGTTCGTCGATGTCGGTCTGCCAACAGTGGACGTTTAATGACTCCCCTTGACTTAAGTCCCGCTGATTTCAGACGGTTTCTAACTGTTCTTGTTGACAGATGTCTATTGGGCAGCCAGTGTTGTTTGAGTACGGGACTGGTTGCGAATGGCATCCGTCTAACCAAACGTTGCAATGCCCTGTCGTCACGATCAGATGTTACCCGTGGTCTTCCAGATCTTGGCAAGTCTTTCACATTGTTGGTTTGTGTGTGTTTTTTCACCAGTCGGGTGACTACAGTATAGTGGTAGCCCATCGGACGTCCAATAGCTTTGAAGGACATCCCTGTTGTATGCATGCCGATTATTTGCCATCTTTGTGCTTCTGATATTCGCCTTCGTACCATGCTTACTGAGAATGAATATTTTTTTTTAAAACACCGGACTTAAATACCCAAATTCGAAGCGTGAACATACTGAATTTTGAGTAATGCGTGAGTGGCATGGTTCACGTGCATGACAAGTCGATATTAGACATAATGGTCACACCTGCGTGAGCACATCTTTTTAATGGAACATTGTTCTTGCTATAATCAATATAAATACTAGTATTAGAACTAAACTTAGTGTAACTTATTATGTTTTAATATATCAGGGGGTGCTTAACTTTTTTCTTTGTGTATAGATAAATGTTTGAAATGTGAGCTTAGGTTACCAGTACTACACTATCGAGTATTTGGTTTGGATGAATTTAGTTTTGGTTCTACGATAATCTTGTAAAAATGAGACCCAGACATATGGAGGAGTGTAACTGTCTTTCAACTTTATTCAATAAACGTAGGCGCAGCAGACTGCGCTACAGGAGCATCAATTATTTACAATAATTATTAATAGATGACAAAATGAGTAGATAATGTATACGTATTACAGAAAAACAGATTATAGGTGATACACAAGTTTTTACGGTCAGAGGTTACGACTTGTGTCTACTTGACTCATACTATATTTAATACCAGGCCATATGCTTATTAGTATAGTGATATATTTTAAAGTGGAATGAATTACGAATAAATTATATCCAAAATAGTGGAAATATATCTATAACATGCATAATTATGCGTAAGAGACTGCGATTGAACAAGTAGATCAAGGTTGTAGGAGCGGGTAGGTGAGTAGTTGGTATGTTTGTAGAGAGGAGATGCGTGTTGTGGAAAAGGAGGTATTGTCACTACCTTGAAAATGGCGGGGGGGGGGGGTTATTTACATCCTCCCATTTTTGGAATAAATTTAAGAAAAAGCTGAATTGTTAGCATGGAAACAAAGCCAAATGTCCTGTTAACCAAGGGTATAAGAGGATATGATTTTGAACCAGAGTGTATTTCTTTTTACGATTCTTCTACGCGTCTGCAGTATTAAATATATCTGCAATAATCGCGGCAACAGCGACCCTAAATACTCTTTTTATAATTATTTGACAATACGACGATTCCGTGATAAGACGTTCTCCTGACTTGGAGGAAGAATTCGTACCACCTATCACGTGACTTCATAAAAAATCTAGGCATTTTTAGCAGTAGACACTGCAGGTAGAAATGGATCGAGGAAAACGATCTCAAAAGTCATCCAGCAAATATTGGTGCGTGGTTCCGGGGTGTACATCTGATAGCAGGAAGAAACCCAATCTGGAAAAATATGTAACATTTTTCCCATTTCCGACAAAGTTGAAAGACCACAGGCCATTTTGAACTACAGATGCCTAGATTTTAGTCACGTGGTGATGGAAGTCACATGACGGTATCATCTGAATACCAGTATCCCGGAACCGACGTATTGAAGTCTATGTTGCTTAGTAAAGTGTTGATTCCAAATATATTCGTTTATTGAACGTCAACGTTGTCAAGTAAAGTGTTCATTCCAAATATATTCGTTAATTGAACGTCAATGTTTTTAGCAAAGTGTTGATTCCAAATGTATTCGTTACTTTAAGCATATTTTATTGTTCTATACTAAACAATTGGATAGGACACAAGTTTCACAACTTAGAAACGTCTTCTCCAATACATACATGAATAAATACAACATGAACTGACATAATATTATTTATGGCAACCAATATACCTGTAGATTAAATATAGCGACAACAGAGTCCTAGCCAGTTTGCTAAATTAAACAAACACTGATTTGTGGAAAATGCCATTTAATCATTATCATAAATTGCAATAAATTGCATATATAAAATGGTTACATAATATAACATAATCATGACTGAAATTATATAATAATTACATAACATCAAATGAATAAATGACGTCAAATAGCAAAGGTGGGGACAAAAAAGTGCCCCGTTGAAAATAACTGGTATAATGATCTAAATTAAAATTGGGTGGTAAGTGGGAGGGATTTAAAAAATTTCCAATATAATTTCGAACATCCGAATTGGTCGGCAGTGTGTTTACAAAAGTACGTGCGGTAATTACCGCCTATGCTATGAATAGATGTTGACCAATCAAAAGTGTACATTAATTGATCATGCACTGACCGTGTGAATTTACACACATTTTTCGGCAACAGGTTTGCAAAGAAACATGACCACGGATGTTGAAACAGATGTTGATCAATCAGGAGTGCACATTAATCGATCATGCACTGACCCTGTGAAATAACCGAAATTTTACAGAAACTGCATCCTATAGACGTTTTCAGAAATCGGTTATTACCTAGTTATCGTTCGTGGACACTAGGTGGCGTTACTATCGTCCGCCATTATGAAAGTACAACAATCGGTTGTTTACACTAGTAACATGTACGATTAATCAGTATTCATAATTGGATTAGATAAACACGCTTCAGTGGTTATTTTATGGCTCCTCATGAAACTTTTTTTTCCGATAAAGAAATTCAGATATTCAGATGTTTCAATTTGATAAAACTTAAATTCCTTTTCATCTTCACTACAGTTCCCTATATAAGGAAATTGACCGACAAAAAGTTACAATTTAACACAAAAAAAATAAATAAAACAGAATTGAAAAATGCACCTTAAGATGTCACATTCAAAGTTAAAGTGGCATTAGCTACGATTTTGACAAAAAAAATGATATGTTTTGGAAATTGGTAAATAGATTTAAAATGACGAAATAGAGGTAAATATTTCACATTAAACAGCTAATCGAACCACTTTCCGCCTTTTGAGAACGAAAATTACCATCGATTACTTATTTGTATTTTGTCGCCTATTAACTGCCAACTTGCATGGTTCGTTGTTCATACATGCAATTAACATTGACTAAAATTCACAAAATATAAGAAATAAGTGCATTGTTGTGCTGATTTAATGACGATTCGACAATCTCCGTAAACAATATTGATAATTAATAAGATGACGTCGATTTCTTGATCGATCTCAAAACACGAGCAGTTGCAGGCCTTTTCCCCGATGCGCGTACATTTCATAACATTTATAAGTTACAGAAACACGTTTTATTAAGGCATCAATCACATCTGATAGTTTTTATGGGTAACAAATATTTACGATTTAAGTTCTTTCTTATCAGTTAGGCACACTTTTTATCATTATTACTTCACTTCAAGACTTATAAACATAGATACAAAATGCAACTATTTTGCGTTTTCGATTTTCAAGCCATCTTCCAATTTATTTGTACTTATAAAAAATAAATTTATATATTTTTTT
>MJUT01049263.1:4638-19050 GCA_002080005.1 Gigantidas platifrons | reverse complement strand
AACGTCTGTATTGGAAAATAACATAATCTCAGTTTTGTCTGGATTAAAAGACATTAACCATTTTGAGGACCAGGTATATAGTTCACACAAATCATGATTTATAACATTTTCAATTTCAACAACATTTTGACTTGAATAACCTAAAGAAATATCATCTGCAAAGAGTCTACTGAGAGAGAGGAGCTTCTCTCCAATATCATTTAACAAGCACCAGATCTATANTTTGATGAGCCATATTATGTCTCGACAGGTGATAAGATCATGACGGTTGTCATGTAAACAAACAAAAATGGCCGGAAGGCGACAAGTAAATACGGTTTTGCAAACCGTATAAAAATAGCAATGGGCCTAATACCGAGCCTTGGGGACCCCAGCAGAGACTTCACAAACAGTTGATGATGTTGCCCTGTTAATCACTTTTTGTTTTCTTTGATACAAGTAATTTCCAAACCATTTGAATAAAGGACCTTTTATACCATAAGAATTCATTTTATGTATTAAACCCCTGTGCCAAACTTTATCAAAAGCTTTGGAAATGTCACAGAATAAAAAACAGCTAAATTCTTTTTTTTCTAGTGAATTGAGTATAGAGTTGTATAGTTCTAACAACTGGTGGATAGTAGAATGTTTCGGAAGAAATCCAGACTGATACTCATATATAAGTTTGTTTCTAACAAGATAATTATAAAAAAATTTATAGACTACTCTCTCCATAATTTTACCAACACAACTAATTAAAGATATTGGACGGTAATTTGAAGGCAAAGAGGCATCCCCTTTTTTAAAAATAGCTATCACGTGTGCAATTTTCCAGCTTGAAGGATACTGGCCTTGTCGTAAAGATTTGTTGAAGATAATTTGAAGTGGTTCAGCAATTTTTTCTGGGGCTATTTTGAGCATTTTATGGCTAATTTTGTCGGGACCGATCGCTTTTTTTAGGTCTAATATTTGAATAATATCTACAATTTCACTAGCAGTCACAAAAATGTCGGTAATTGTGTCATTAGTTTTACTTTCGAAAGGGGGGACTGGTGTATTTTCTTCCTCCAACTTAGATACTAAGCTAAAATAATTATTTAATAATTCACATTTTTTGTCTTCATCATATACCATTTCATCTAAATATTCATCATTAATTGTGTTTCGAAGCGGAGGGATACAGTTACTTCCCTTGTTAGATTTAATCAGCATTTTCATTATTTTCCAGTAAGTTTTAGGGTTCGTCGAATTATCTAATAATATATTGTCTAAGTTACTTTCAAAATTTTCTTTTGCTTTCTTTTTCATATTATTGACCTTATTTCTTTGTTTTTTATATTTTAAAGTATCGTTTTCCCTCCCAAATTTTAGAACTTTTTTTCTTAGGCGATCGCGTAGACGAATTTCTTTTCTAATTTCGTTATTAAACCATGGTTTGTCATAATCCCGTACAGTTGTAGTTTTCGTTGGAATACACTGCCTTGATATGTCCAAAAATAATTTTGTAAATTCTTCAACCATGTCATCTACGTCGTTTAAAATGCCTATCTTTTCATTCCAATTAATTTCGTTCATTTTATTATTAAAGAGTTCTAAATCTATATTTTCATACTGCCAAATTTCTCTGGTAAATGAACACGAAGTCGATTTTGGACATTTGAGAAAAGCAACTGCTGCATCGTGATCACTAATTTCTGATGGCAACGTAAATACATCAGAATAAAGTGGGGTCATGGTATCGGAAATTATAATCGGGTCTAATAAATTATTTAATCTTGTTGGTTTTACTATAACATTTCTAAAATTAAACGTGGTCATCATGTCGACCAGCTTGTTATTATTTACATTAAAAATATTAGAATTCAAGTCGCCCGAAATCACGATATTTTCGTTTATCTGGTGACCTAATTCTATAGCATGCATTAATCGAGACAAATACTCGTTGTCGGTCCACTGTGGACGGTATGTATTGCATAAAAGAAATGATTGACCCTTCGCGTGAATCTGAACCCAAAGACTTTCGTCTAAATTATTCTCCAGTTGGATTATCCTTGAAATGTTTACATTTTCTTTCGTGTAAATCAGAAGCCCCCCTCCCGTTTGATTCTGTCTGTCGCGGCGTTGAATATTTTTTGTGAAGGAATATAATTCAATATCGTCATTCTGAATACTGTTATCAAGGTGTGACTCAGTTATTACTAAAATATCAAATTCATCTGCAAAATGCTGGACGAAATTTGTTTTGTTTCTTATACTACGTATATTGATATTACACAAGGAAATGGAATTATCGTTTAAACCAGTGTCTAAGTTAGGGGGTGAACTCGATATGTCAGTTCCCGGACCAGGATTTAGTTCGACATTACCAATCATTAAAATGAAGTGAAGAACGAATAAGATAAAAACAATATTTACATTTGGATTTAAACTCTGGAGCACAAGGAGAGACACGAACAAGGAAGAACACCGTAAGTTTGTTAATAAGATATTTCTATAAGAATCGGCTTGTACAAGCACGCATTTTCTACTTGAGATCCTTGAACAGTTATAAAACATGCCTATGGCTGATCTGTAAGCTTCTAATGAATTACCCATTGGGTTGCAGAAGAAGATAAATACATAGACAGCCACAGTCATATTTTATATATCGTAAAGTAAGAACCTCCTCGCATCCACAAAAACACAAGTATATGTACAGGTAAGTATAAAACAAATATACAACATTGAAGAAAATTGGGATGGACATATTCAAATATCTTGGGTTTGAGGGTACCTGATGAAGGTAATTCTATAAAAGCTTCGTGTGCTCCTGGCTATTCCCTGTGTCCATTTCTGTTTTTCTGTAACTGTAATTGTACATGTATATATTTGTAAATAGTTTTGTAATTCTCTATACCTATGTATTGCAATGGTTTATTGAGAAAAAAAAAAAATAAAAAAAATGCACTAAATTAGATATCTACCTTTTTTTTTTATTAGTGTCCACCTCTATTAAATAATAACTTGCATTATGTTATCCTGATTTCTATTTACCTTCACAGTGCACTTCATATTAATTAAGCCTATATTTAGCGATCACCTGTCTTATGTGACCATATTTCAATAGATCACACATGACAGGTTTGATTGTGCCATCTCAAGTCATACAAAGAAGAATATTGTAAGAGAATGAGTGATTGTTATTTAACGCCAACTCAGAAATTTGTCAGCTATATCATGGCGAGAACAAGTTAATTTTCAATGAAATGATGATGAGGTCCGCTTTGTACTAGATGATGATTGATTGATTTTGATTTTTGGCTTTGTACTAGATGATGATTGATTGATTTAGATTTTTGGCTTTGTACTAGGTGATGATTGATTGATTTAGATTTTTGGCTTTGTACTAGATGATGATTGATTGATTTAGATTTTTGGCTTTGTACTAGACCAACACGCTTAATTGTATTTGTATTGTGCTAGCACACTGAAACAAAAGTTCGCGGAGAGACATGTCGCCCCACTTGGGCACATTATCCTGATTCCGAGCCAACCAGTCTTTCCCTTTAATGCTGCATGCTTAGCGGAGATGCAGCAAATATCAGTTTTATAGTCTTTGGTTTGAACCGATCGGGGCTCGAAACCACGATCTACCACACTCGTGGCGAGCAGGCTAATAAGTACACCACCGCTTTTTAAGAGAATGTGTACTAATTGAAAATACATGGTTTATTATCATTTATTATCACCCCCCCCTTTTTTCACCATCTTTCTCCTAAAAGCCATATATATCATGAATAACAGTTTCTAATGAACAAAGTTTTGAAAAATCAATACACTTACGGAACGTGAATAGAAGAATGATTCCTCCCTATGTGTTCACAATGTTAACTACCTTCATTAAGAACCCACTTTAAATATAAATCCATTAGAAAGTTAAATCCAAATTGAATGTTCGGTGTGTTCGTTTCATTAAGATAAAAGGGTGTATTCGATTAAGTATACTTTAGCTTGGATAATCCTTTTGCATGACACTTAACATTTTGGGTTTTTGTTTGTTTGGGGTTTTTTTTCACGTCTTCACTGAATATGAAATATGCCTATAATAACATATATGTATGTATTGGAGAAGACCTTTCTAAGTAGTGAAACAATTGTTTATTATTGAACAAGTACACAAAGGGACCAGATTGTACATGATGTCGGAAAACCCAAGGTGTTACTTTTCGTTAACACTACGGAACAAATTTAACAGGAGATGAAATACTATACTATGGGGTAGGTTAGGGTTATGGTGTTTAACGTCACTTTCAGCAATATTTCAGTTATATCGTGGAGGTCAGTTTTATTGGTAGAGGAAACCGGAATTGCCATCCGTGACATTTTCTAGGAAGGTAATTGTTTTTTTCAACTCTGATACCAGTTTATTATTTTTGTCAGATTTCCTCTTTGTAATAGTGACAGTTTCCTTTTTGTAGCCTCAATACTTAATTATTATATTTTTACCTACATAATTATTTATGTATAACCTACATTGTATATACATACAAATTGTCATATCACCCTTATTAATGAACCTCAACTACTCTGTCAAGCATTAAGTTTCAATGATAATTCATTTGTGTACAGCATGTCAATTTGTTAATGGTTTCTATTAAACATCAATGTACATACGGAAGTATAGTAATTCAACGAGGTCCGACCTATTATCCGACAGTCCGATAGTCCGATAGTCCGACGGTCCGATAGTCCGACAGTCCGATAGTCCGACAAATGCTTTATTTCTTTGAAAGTTAACACTATAACATGTGTAATATGGGACCAGAAACCGAACCGTTTACTCACCAAAGAAAGGTTCATAACATCGGAAGCACGATATCATAGACGAACAAACAATTGGCAGGGTCACACAAGAACTCAAAAAAACACATATATGAACAACACGGACTCCATAAAAACCTGGATCCAGTCGTGATGAACCGGTAGTGCAAGTATCCCGTATATTTTTTAGTAGCGACGACTTCAGGCTTTATTTAAGTAGCGTGTAGCCGAGTCCAGCCAAAAAAAGTCACTATTGAAAAGAAAGATGAAATAAATGAATACAAAAAAAAAAAGAAATACAAAAAAAAAAAGAAGGAAAAGACAAAAAGAAGAGCGTACCAGTGTCCCCCGCCCTTTGTCATGAAATATTTATGTTAACAAGCAATGTCGATACATCAATAGAGCTGGATACAATAATGTGTGCGAATTGATTGATTGATTGATTGATTGCTTAAGGTCCAGCAAGCAATATTTCAGTCATATTCAGGATGAAAAAAGTTTGTAAACAAAAAATCAGAAAGAGGGGACTCTGGGATGGGTCAACATGGGCAACGACTTAACACTGGAACTTGTTTTTCTGTCTCTTCCGACGACAAGTTGGTCCTATTTTTATTCCCCGGGATTCCGACGGGTGACCCTGCTATTGTCGCCTTCTACGACAAGCGCATACCGTATATAAAAAGTTACGATTGAAGGAATTGTCCCTAAGTGACCCCTTATATCACGGAAAGAAACAGCATCGGAATATGACAAAATAAACAACTGTGCCATGATACACTCCCCCCCTTCCCGCCCTTTGTGAAAATTGAAGGTCAGTTGCTCAGCGTGAGAACAGTAATTAATATGCAGACTGTCGGACTATCGGACTATCGGACTGTCGGATTATAGCTACGGCCCCAATTCAACAATACATTAGAGTCAGATAAGACAGGATTAATTAAGTCTCATTAATGACACTGGGATCAGAAAATAGTCTAGGATATCAGAAGTGACAGGTTTCATAATATACATGGGTTGGTTTGGTTTATTGTGCTTAACGCCACTTTCAACAATATTTCAGTTATATCATGGCGGTCAGATTTATTAGTGGGGGAAACCGGAGTACCAGGAGAAAACCACCGACCTGTCGCAAGTCGCTGACAAACTTTATCACATAATGTTGTATCGAGTTCACCTCACCATGAACGGGGTTCGAACTCATAACTTTAGTGGTGATATGCACTGATTGCACATGTAGTTGTAAATCCAATCACCATACGATCACGACCACGACGGCCCCTAATAAACAAGGCTTGTCAACAAAGGGTATTAAGAAATATTTTGGGACCCATAATTTTGTGTCGTATATCATAAGATGTCGGAAAACTCAGGTGTCGGATTGCACAAGTTCCACTGTAATTATGAATCAAAATCATCGTTTGATATTGTTATGCTCCTTCTTAGTGATGAAAAAGCTATTCCGAAAAAATAGGGTTCATATAATTCACAAGGAATTTCTTTCTTAACTTGAGATACATTTAAGTGCTGTGATTTCATTGTGGTTCGATATAAAGACAGTCGTCAAGACTAGTCAAAGTATTGTAAAACAATCACATGACTATGAGGATTTTTCTGCCAGTTGACCCTCAATATTTTGTTCTCCTTTGAGATGAAGAACTGGATTTTCCGACAATATACTGGATTCCTAAATTACAGAAGTGTCTTTGCATACTGCTTTAAATTGCTGGACAATAAAACATTTACTTTTAGCATGTAAAACTTTTTTTCATTATTAAATTGTAATATAGGTGCAGACGTTGTCGTGATGGTATGGTAGATAGAATTACAATTGAAATCAGTGCCTATTACATGTACCACTAAAGTTGTGAGTTTGAATCCCGTTCATGACGATGTGTACTCGATACAACATTATTTGATAAAGTTTGTCGGTGACATGCGGCACCTCTGTGGTTTTCTCCAGGTATTCTGGTTTCCTCCATCATTTAAACTGACCACCACGATAGAACTGAAATATTGCTGAAAGTGGCGTTAAGTGCCATAACCTCTCCCCCACCCCCATTGACTCTAACTCTTAAATGTAATACCAATACATACCCAAATAATAGGAAAAATCCATATATTACTACACACATTCCTATAACACGCCATCCTAACAGTATACTGTAAATTCCGCCCACAATGAAGGCTATTGCTATTAACTCGTGTTTTTGAAGGAAAAATCTGACTTTTCTTTCTAATTCAATCACAAATGACAGTCTTGATACAAATGAGTCCTGAAAATATATAAATAGTTATAAGGTGAATATATGACTGTGAATGTTTAAAAATGTGCATATCTTTATTACAGCCTTAATTACCTCGTTGTGTCAAAGTCGATCTGACCGATGTTTTTAATTTGAAATACCCAAGTATTCGCGTTATCAGGTATAAATTAAACTAAAAGCTACTACAATGTGTACAATGGCCCAAATGTTTACTTCGAGTTATCCAAGGTTTGGTTTGTGGTATTTAACGTCACTTTCAACAATATTTCTGCTATATCATGACAGGCAGTTGCATTGGAGGAGGAAACCAGAGTGCCCGCGAAAAAACACCGACCTGCCACAAGTCACTATAAACAAACTTGATCACATAATTATGCATAGAGTACACTCCACCTGAGCGGGATTCGAACATCGTTAGTGGTGATAGGCACTGATTGCATATATAGTTATAAATCCAACTACCATACGGTAAGACCACGACGGCCCCCTGATACATGCCAAATATGATGAGTGCAGGTTGTATGGTAATAGAGAGACTGATATTATCACAAAAACCTGACATTATTATTGCCTTTGCATCGGTCGGAAAAGAAACACATATGTCTCACCTTCAGCAACATTTGTTACAGATGATACCAATCACGAAAATTTTTGATACTACACATGCTAAACCACATTATACATGACTCAGTCTTTGTGCTAACCCACTTGCCCGAAGCCCGTCACAAGTAAAACTGGATTCGGACAAGTGAAAATTATAAAAGAATTTGTTTGAATAATTAGAAATTTGTTCTATATTTGGATCCGGACAAGTAGGTGGAAAAAAATTAAGGCAAAGACTGACATGTGATACCTACCTATAATCTATTTAAGGAATATTTGAAATTGTTGAACAGGTTATACGATATAACCTGGTTTGTGTCAGTTTACGCTTAATAAACCGCGAAGCGGTTTATGAAAAGCGTAAACTGACCCAAACCAGGTTATGCAAGTATAACCTGTTCAACAATTTCAAATATTCTTTATAATTTAATTTTTACAACAAAATGTTATGATTCCTCGGTTTTAATTACGATTATTTCATGTGACTATTTGAATTTGTCGTTGGCGGATGAACACGTTGGTGACGTCACAATACCAACCCAGGTTATCGAGTATAACCAAAATTTTCTCCAGACGGATTAGCCAATCAGATTGAAATATTCAAATCAAATTAAATTATTAAACTACAACTTACATAAAGGAAGCTTAATAAATTTCCTTTTTCTGGGTCTTTTTTATAAAAGTCTATAACTGCTGATAAAAAACCACTGCAATAAAAAAAAACCACATTTATGTGATAAATAATAACGTTTTAAAGCAAGGTAATGTAAAAAAAACTCAAAACATTTAGAATTCAAACCAATCACATAGTTTTTTTTATCAGTACATTACATGCCTGTTAACATTGTTACAGTAGTACAGTCAGAGACATAATAAATCACTGTGATAGTTGTATCACTCTTCTTAGTGATACTTATATATCTTTTGGTCTGTTTAATATATATTTACTTATTTTGATATGCCTTTTGGGTGACAGTAAGCAACACTCTAAAGGTAAAAGAATTTGAAGATATATTTAATAGAACAAAAGATACATGTATACCCAAATCACCAAGATGAGTGATATGGCTATCACAGTGAGTTTAGACTGTGTTGCTCACCTTTCATTCTGCTCGGAGGAAACTTAATACAGAACCTTCCATAGCCTATAGGTGCTTCCCACTAAATTTCGGTTCGTTTTGGCAAAGCAGTCTCAAAGCAGAAGATTGTTTAGAAAGAGACCAATCTAAAACAAGAATTGCCTGTGGCAGCCATGTTCGTTAATGGATCAAAATGAAATGAGCAAACTCTATAGAGGACCTTCCATAGATGGTTCTTACCAAGTTTCATATCATTTGGCCGAGCAGTATCAGAGGAAAAGCTGTTTTAGAAATCGAACAATAAGAAACAAGAATTGTCCATGACGGCCATGTTTGTGAACAGATCAAAACGGAATGAGCAATGCCGATAGAGGACCTTCCATAGATGATTCCTTCCAAGTTTCGGTCTATTTGGCCAAGCTGTGTCAGAGTAGAAGATTTGTAGAAATTGAGGAATCAGAAAAAAAAAAGAATTGTCTGTGGCAGCCATGTTTGTTAACAGATTGGGACAAAATGAGAATCTTTATAAGAGGACTTTCCATAGATGCTTCCCACTAAGTTTCGGATCATTTGGCCATGCGGTTCCAGAGGAGAAGATTATTAGAAATAGACCAATCAGAAACAAGAATCGCCTGTGGTGGCCATGTTTGTTAATGGATCGGGACAGAATGAGCAATCTTTATAGAGGACCTTCCATAGATGCTTCTTACCAAGTTTCGGTTCATTTGGCTATGTGGTTTCACAGGAGACGATTTTTAGAAATAGACCAATCAGAAATAAGAATTGCCTGTGGCGGCCATGTTTGTTAATGGATCGGTACGAAATGGTCACTCTTTATAGAGGATCACCCATAGATGCTTCCTACCAAGTTTCGGTTCATTTAGCCAAGAGGTTTCAGAAAAGAAGAATGTTTAAAATCAGCCAATCAAACACAAGCGTCACCTGTGGTGGCCATGTTCGTTAACGGATCGGAACGAAATGAGCACTCTTTATAGAAGATATTCCATAGATGGTTCCTACCAAGTTTCAGTTCATTTGGCTGAGGGGTTTTACAGGCATGTTTATCTGTAATTCAATTCATAGAGATTGCATTTTGAATAGATACAAAATGTAACTATATTTAAACTAGCGTTATCTCCCTTTTAACAGAAAAATTAAATCAGAAACAAGAATCGCCTGTGGCGGCCATGTTTGTTGACAGATCAAGATGAACTTAACAATCTTTATAGAGGACCTTCCATAGATGCTTCCTACCAAGTTTCGGTTAATTTGGCCAACCGGTTTCAGAGGAGGATATTTTTTTTTAAAATAGGCCAATCAGAAACAAGAATTGCCTGTGGCGGCCATGTTTGTTAATGGATCGGGACAAAATGAGCAATCTTTATAGAGGACCTTCCATAGATGCTTTCTACCAAGTTTCAGTTCATTTGGCCATGCGGTTTCAGAGGAGAAGGTTAAAATATGAAAAGTTAACGGACGACAGACGACAGACAACAGACGACGGACGACGGACGCGAAGTGATGGCAAAAGCCCACTTTGCCTTTGGCAAGGTGAGCTAAAAATCATGCTTACAACAAAAATATATATAACAGCATCATACATTGAAGTGATAATGTTATATATCATACATTGAAGGGTCTGACTATAGGATTTTCAACAATATTTCAGTTTTAACGATGATTTGTGAAATTTTCCCTTTCATCTTTACACACAATGATATGTATTATTCAGCGACATCGTCTTCATAACAATTTCAATGGAAACTGATGAAATCTTACAAATTTCAAAATTGAATTATCCAATGCAGATATTCGCACCCTCTCCAACATGAAATTTTGACGTGATTTTATTTGACCGTGATTGTAATTCTTATTTCCGATTGGTCCAATCAAATCACAATTTACATTAACTAGAATCTTATCTTACATTTTTCTTCGTAAAAAGTCTAAACACAAAGGAAATTTCACAACTGCCATACTTGTTGAATTTATGACGATGCAAACCAGTCCATACATACATGTATTTGGTTATTTATGTGCATTTAACATTCTCTCGTATAATTGTACTCCACATTTTATCGAATTTACTTAAAATATGCATGTACGCAGCTTATATGGACCTCTGGATGATGATGCATGCTTTCTACGAGACCAACACACTCAGTTTGATATTTTTTCATAGGTCCTGAAATAACTGTCAACTAGTAGAAACATTGCTTCATTCTGACAAATTATCCTGATGACTGACTCTACACTCTTAATCCTCAATGGTGCATGCTAACGAAGAAGCAACAAACATGATAACAACATGTGGCGATGTTAGGTTTTTGGTCAGAATTCAATGACCTACACCATTCTGCCTTGTACCTACATCGCGTACATTAATGTACACAAATATTTCTCGCGATGATTTATCAAACAACATCAAATTTTATTCATTATAAAGTAATGAAATACTTTACTGAAGTAAAGAGTAATAACACATTTACTTTTAGCATGTAATAGTTAAATTAAAAGTGCCACTCTTCTACAGAATATAGAACATATCACAATCACATTGAGATAATCATTTAAAAAAATGATGTTCATCACTGACAACTTCTCAGTGACTGTGAAATGAAGAACATCAATAAAGGTAGTGATTTTGAACTTTTCACTAAGAAGTTTGGGCCCATATAACTAGCTTAGTCCCACCACTTTTTATTGAAGTGTCTGTACCAAGCCAGGAAGTGAACGGTCATGTAATTATGTGTCTGTACCAAGCCAGGAAGTGAACGGTCATGTATTTGTGTGTCTGTAGCAAGCCAGGAAGTGAACGGTCATGTATTTGTGTGTCTGTACCAAGCCAGGAAGTGAACGGTCATGTATTTGTGTGTCTGTACCAAACCAGGAAGTGAACGGTCATGTATTTGTGTGTCTGTACCAAGCCAGGAAGTGAACGGTCATGTATTTGTGGAAGGGTTATTGATTTTGTCTCTTTCTACGATTTCTCTACTTGATTTTGGAAATGTTCCTACAGTGTGGTATTTCTTGTTTTTCATGTGATTTCACATCCTTTTTTTCATTATTAAATTGTAATATAGGGGCAGTCGTTGTCGTGATCGTATGGTAGTTAGAATTACAACTACTTACCACTAAAGTTGTGAGTTTGAATCCCGTTCATGACGAGGTGTACTCGATACAACATTATTTGATAAAGTTTGCCAGTGACATGCGGCACCTCTGTAGTTTTCTCCAGGTACTCCGGTTTCCTCCACCAATTATACTGAGCACCACGATATAACTGAAATATTGTTGAAAGTGGCGTTAAGTGCCATTATCTCCCGTCCCCCTGACCCTAACTCTTAAATGTAATACCAATACATACATAAATAATAGGAAAAATCCACCTATTACTGCACAGATTCCTATAAAAGGCTTTCCTAACAGTACAATGCCAATGGAAATTGTTCCCATAATTAAGCCTGTTGCTATTAACTTGTGATTTTGAAAGAAAACTCTGACAGTTGTTTCTAATTCAATCAGAAATGGCAGTATTGATGATACAAATAAGTCCTGAAAATATATAAATAGTTTATACATGTTATAAGGTGAATAAATGACTGTGAATGTTTAAAAATATGCATACTGTAATTACAGCCTTAAAGGTGAAATGCAAAGGTCAAAACTTTTTCTTTTTCAGATTTACATATTTTTAGGTAGTGATTTTAGTACCTTGATAGAAAATCGTAATAATTTTCAATTTTCTCAAGCCGTTTGTGCGAAATTTTCAGGTAAACTTACCTTTTTTAAAACCGCGGGAAATATCAATCCTGCTTATGTAACAGTGGATTCATTCCGCCAGTGTATTTTATCCGGTGGATGAAATTTCCTAGTGTTTTTTATCCACCAACAAAAATGCACTAGGTTTTTTAATCCGGGTCTAGTGTAAAATATCCAACACTTACCATAAGATTCTGAAGAGGGTTTTCTTGAAGGGGAAATATATAAAAAAGGGGCTTGGTATTTTTGGGGGTATTTGAAATAATAAAACTTGCCATTTTTTTTTATCTAGGTAATTTTTATACTAGTGTTTTTGGCCTTTTTCTTAATATATTTTCCCTTCAAGAAAACCCTCTTCAGAATCTTATGGTAAGTTTTGTATATTTTACAATAGCCCGGATTAAAAAACATAGTGCATATTATTGTTGGTGGATATAAAGGAAATTTCATCCACCGGATGAAATACACTGGGGGAATTAATCCGCTGTAAGTGTACACTAGTGTTTTTGATCCAGGGAATGTCTTCACTAGTGTTTTTGATTCAGGGAATATTATCCTATTTACGATGAAATACCTGAATATTCAAAACATTCGACTCAACATAAGATATAGTGAAAAGGAATTATAAAATTTTAAAGCTTACCAAGATGACTCCCAGAATGAATATGGCACATTTTCAAAACACTTTCTTTCTTCACTGCCAACTCGGCCCCTTTTTCAACCAACTCGCCCCCTTTTCGAGACAACTCGCCCCTAGTAAAACAAATATTTCCAACTCGCCCCCACCCCCCTCCCCCCTTGTGAAGTGTGGGAGACTGACTTGAAAAATACCTAGTTCCCCATAGGTTGTCGAGAAGGTATTTCTAACTTTTCCTGTTTTTAGATTGTCAACCTGTAGATCAAAGCCAATTTGATTGTTACCAGATACAGAATTAAAGACAATTAATACAATGTAATTATCACAACAATTAAGATTGTTGTTGCATGTGAACTACAAAATTTGTGAGTATTGCTTTACCATTTATTCTGATTAGTCTTTGACGGGCAATTAATTAAAGCATTCGTCTGGTCTCACCTGGCACCACCATTAAAGGCTGCCGTTTCCACTTCAACCAGGCACTATGGAAGCGTATCCAGAAACTTGGAGTAGCAGTAAGTATTTAATTTCAGAGTTATTAAATATAAGATATAAGATAATAAAATATAGGATGCCAAAAAAAAATTTAATAACGGACAATGTCAACTACAAAACATCACAAGGACAAGCAACAATGAAAATAAAAACACTTTAAGACTAAAGACTGAGACAAATCGGGTGCTCCGGAAGGGTAACGTTTTTCTGCTCATTGATTGTTAATCACAATACCAATGTTATTGCTTTATAAGGAAATAGCTTGTATAATTAAAAGATGGTTGTGCATCTTGAAAACATTTCAACTGATTAATTGATGACAGATTTCCTCCTAGGTTCTGATGTTTAATTTTAAAAATAAAATAACACTCTTATCTTTTTTCAGTTTGCATACAACAGACGTGGTGATGTTTTTAAGTTATTCAGAAACCTAATGGCACTACCCTTCCTTCCCGCTAACCACATAGAGCCAGCATTTCACCAGCTGACACAACAGACAAAGGATGCGACACTACTGAAACTCATCCGCTATGTCAAACAGACCTGGATAACGGGATTCTACCAGATTGCTTCATGGTGTGTTTTTAACCAGAGTACTCGAACGAACAATGACGTAGAAGGATGGCACAGGCGCCATAACAAGAAGACAGACGATGAGAAGCCATCCTTCTATCTACTCGTCAGACGACTGTACGAAGAAGCTCAGCTACTTCATATCCAAAGGAAACTGGTGTCCGAAGGAAAACTATCCAGGTACCAAAGAACACAAGTTAGAAGCAACCAGGCCATTCTG
>MJUT01049254.1:681899-698607 GCA_002080005.1 Gigantidas platifrons | reverse complement strand
TTAGTCCCCAGTAGTATGTACTGACATGGTTTACTTCAATCACTTAGTCGTTACCTCTACTGGTGGTCTATTAGTCCCCAGTAGTCTGTACTGACATGGTTTATTACCATCACTTGGTCGTTACCTCTACTGGTGGTCTATTAGTCCCCAGTAGTCTGTACTGACATGGTTTATTACCATCACTTGGTCGTTACCTCTACTGGTGGTCTATTAGTCCCCAGTAGTATGTACTGACATGGTTTATTACCATCACTTGGTCGTTACCTCTACTGGTGGTCTATTAGTCCCCAGTAGTCTGTACTGACATGGTTTATTAGATATATTTATGTTTGAAATTTACACTCCCTATATAATGTAATTGAATAACACGAAGGTTCTTTTCCCTTAGGCATGTGACCTGTTTTTAAAACTTTTAGATTTCTTGCTCCTAAGACTATTATATTATTTTGCTTTCCAATCTTTTTACTGGTGAAGCATATTCCAGAAATTTGATTTATCGGTAATTTGTTACAGTTTCCTTTGTTCTTTACTACCCGATAAATTTAGTAACAACGTTCAATTGACCACCGACTCGTGATACTAGAAATTATCAGCTGTTGGTCATATGGCATGCGCGGTCTAATGTGACGTCACTAAATCTTTCATTAAAAAAAAGGTCAAACCACAACAACAAAATCACAAAGCTGTGTTAAAATTGTGAAATTACCGATACAAAAATTATTAGTATTAAAAAAAAGGTCAAAACACAATAAAAAAATCACAAAGCTGTGTTAAAATTGTGAAATTACCGATAAAAAAATTATTAATATTTTTTTTTCGCTCGACAAGGATTATCAGGTCCATATCAGATTCGCTCTTCGAACTCATCTGATATGGATCTGATAATCCTTGTCTTGCGAAAAAAATACTAATAATTAATATATACAAAAAATGTATATCCATTGCATACGTCGTGTGTTGGTACAAGACTTTGTATCAGGTCGAGCCTGTTGTGTGAACCAGTACCACTACAAGTCGCGATAGTTTGCGGCAGGTCGGTGGCTTTTCTTCGGATATTCCGGTTTCCTCCACCAAAAAAACTGACAGCCACGATATAGCTGAAATATTGTTGAAAGAAGTATTAAACACCATAGCATTAATCATATATCCCAATATCATTTTACCTTTGCTTAGCAATGTGAAAATCATCAGACCATAATACACCAACATTGTTCATGGACAGTCATATGAACTGAAACAAATGGTTGATATTAAATACGTTTATGGTTTTTTTCTGTTTAGACAAATGTCAAAATACTAGTATGTCAATCAAATGGAAATGCAGTCATACCTGTATAAAGAAGTCACCTTTGGGACACAAAAAAGTGGCCTTATAAGACATGTGACCTTTCAAAAGAGGTTCAATTCATATGACATTTTCTATGTCCGGACAAGAAAATGGTGACCTTTTAATACAGGTGACTGCTTAATAGGGGTAACCACATGGGCAGGTTTGCCTGTATATTGCAAAAATATTTGAATTAAATGAATGAATGATTTGAAGAGTTTAATGTAAGAATGTAGGACAAAAAGTCACGGACAAAAAGTCACAGACAAAAAGTCACAACCTCAAATATTGTAATAAATAGGACAAAAAGTCACAAGGCAAAAAGTCACAATTTTCATTATTTGTTCATTTTCAATTAAAAAAATGTTTGATTAAAAAAAAATCAATCTACAATGTAAATATTAAATATTATGTTTCATTACAGTAATATTTTTTTAAGTGTTTTGTAGAGGTATTTTTCACAGCATTTTATTTTTTATATCAATTTTTAAACATTTTTTTTATTATTTTGAAATGTTTTCGGAGATTTTTTCAAAGATATTTTTGTTTTTGTTTTTGGAGGAAGTTGAAAGATTAACCTTTCTACTTGTGTGAGCTTTTCTTAACCAATAAAATTGTTACATTTGTGTGTTGTGGCTTTAAAGGAAGTACGTGTATATTTACAATCATTAAAATATCCCTTTTAAAACAACAACTTGATTTCTGAATAAACAAGCAGGATGCATATCTAATTAATACTTTTGACAACAGTTAACGGTTTCTAATTAGGGGGGAAAGTATGGCTTCTTTCTTCAGAAATAAATCAAACTAGCAATACAGAGGAGACAGTTCTAAGTTTTTTCCTTTCAATTTCTGATCTTATTTCCTGGTGCTGTCTGCAGTATGGCTTTTGTGAGCAAATAGGTACCACCTGTTGTTTTTTATTGAGTACACATCACCATTGACAAAACGCCATGAATATTCCAGTATATCACTAAAAGCAATGATGGAATACACATCCAGAGGTCACCACATAGTTTTAACCTAAGCAAAACAGGTTGCATCAAGATCTTATCACTATCAAATGTATCAATTTAACTATCTGCTGGCTGTAGAATTTAATGTGGGAAAAGAAATGTCATGAACATACAAGCAAACTGGGACTTTGTCCTATATTTAAAATTGAAATTTGTGACTTTTTGTCCTGTGAATTTTTGTCCTATCAAAATTGTGACTTTTTGTCCTGTGACTTTTTGTCCTGTGACTTTCTGTCCGTTTACCTAATGTAATTGTCTTGCTCTTATCAAGATATGTATTAAAGAACTAATTCACAGATAACATCATACAGTTAAGAACAATTGTGAATTATCTTGTACTATTACTGTTATTACTATTAAAGTATCCAAATCGTCATTGTGATCTCAAATGTATTTTGCTGTCCTACTAATATAGCAAAGTTTATCTTATCTTGCTGATGTATGACGTAACCAAATCACTGATTGTTCAAAAGATTGTTTCAACATGAATTTAAGATATTATTACACAATGACTATAAATATCCGTTCTTTAAAGTTTAGTTAAGTCTAGAAGTCAATAAATAATGGTATTCACCTGCTGGAAGTAATATTCACCGGATGACGTCATCATATATAGTATGTAATAAAACAATCACAGCGGGCTTTGGTATAAGTGAATATGAGTTTTTATCATATACTTGTAGATGATAAAGGTAAAATTTTACCCTGTAATAAAACTTTGAATTTTGTTTAGGATGATAAGAGGAGTCATGTTTATTTCACCCAGTTTCAAAAGAATGGTCCAAGTGGGCTGATAAAGCAAGTTTATTAAATGCTTCCGGAATGTTATTACATGCTTTTCCGTCAATGTCCGTAAGTTCACTTCGTGAATTTGCGGAAAACTGTGTTTACAGACACGACGGATTCAACTGTTTTATGAAATATTTGCACAGAAAATTAGTAACTACTAATTTATCACTTATGATATTGAAAGTACTTAAAAAACGTGCATTTATTGGATTTGTATATTAAAACAATAATGTTCTTGTTCTATAACTATATACAGACATTATTTAATTCTAGCCAAAATGACTGAACATTTTGGTACAAATCAATTATTTCCTCTGTTGAAGTATATAATAAACACATCATAACATGTAATTTTTCATATTATACCCTTTATCATCTCTCGTTCATATATCACCCCTTGAGCCTAACGGCTCTCGGGCTGATATCATGACTTCGGACTGATAAAGGGTATGATATGAATAATGCCATGTAATAATCTATATTTATTTACCTCCAAACCCAATATTAACCTCAGTCTTCGGCTTCGGTCAATATTATTTTACAGGTCAATAAAAACTCATATTCACTTCTACAAATATCTGTAATTGTATAATATCATGTCATGTCATGATTCTAAAACTTCTTGAACACGGCAAGTGTCATACATTGTATATAAGAAACAGGAATTGTTTACCCTTCGCTAGCACTTGGGTTCATCCCTTTTTTATGCTGGTGTCTGTGTTGCTAATCTTTTTAGTTTTCTGTGTGGTGTTTTTGGTTTGTTTATTTTCGTTCTGTGTCATGTGCCCACTGTTACCTATGTCTCAGGATTGTCCATTCTTGATAGCCCTTCGGATTTATCTATAAATGTTTATATACTATAAAAAAAATTGACCGATTGTAAATATATTTTTTTAATTCATCTTAAGTTATACCTTACTAACTTCTCATTGGCTTAAATTAAATCACATTACCTGAAACAATTTTAATGTTTTGTGAAAATTAACCCTAACGGAAAACAACTAATTGTTTACCGGGTAACAACCCTATTGTTCCCCGGTAGACAGCCCATTGCGTGCCTCAAAAGGGAAACAACTCTTTCCGGATGTGACATTGTCGTCTGTTTGTTTACAATTTGGTCGGACCAGCAGTATGGCAGTCACTAAGTCTAATTCTTCTACTTCTACATGTATTTATTTAAATGCCCAATCCTTGATCTGTGGTTCGGTATAATTAAATAAAACAGTTATTGCCTTCAATGGATTGTAAACATCAGAATTGTTAACCCTCAAGGGGTTGTTTCCTTCGGGCTAAAGCCCTCGGGAAAACAACCCCCTTCAAGTTAACAATTCTGGATGTTTACATCCATTGAAGGCAATAACTGTTTATTATTACACATTTATTTCATAGTATTAATTGATATCGTCAGAAGTAAGATTGTCCTGTTTAAAACAACAGAGAACACGTTGTTTAGTGTGTTTGCACTTCCCACTTTAGGTACTCTGTTAGTGTTAGTGTTTTTAGCGACATAGATTGGTTTCCTGAAAACAATGGAAAATGAATTTCCAATTACGGAAATTAACAATGCACAATGGGAAATCCGTCTATTCAACGATGAATAAAGTAACATCCTTGTTTATTTTCACCATAAATTTCATTATCCAATATATTTTAAGCAATTTATAAATGAAATCAAATAAAGCTGACTACATTAAGATTATTCATTGAAATGGCATTCTATGATATTTTAAAAGAACTTGAACGATTTCGTATTTCCAGTTTTAAATATATACACATATACAAATAATTAATGCTTTTTTTTATCATAACACTGGAACCCACATTTCTAGGTTAGAGTTAACAAATATTAGACCTGCTAAGATTAATTCCACTTTAGAAATATAAAAACTCGAACAATGGGTGGTGAAATGCATCGTACCTGCAATAATCTATTAAATCAGTTCCTTCATTAGGAACATCTATGAAAGAAGACTTTAAATCAATAAAAACGTGCTACTTTGGACTCTTTAAATACATATAGTCCATTTGAATGCTATAGACCACCTAAAAAGAATTAATTAAAAATTCATTTTAATGTTTTCTTTTCTGTTTTCTTCACATATATATTTTATAAATATGTTTCTACGAACTCTGACAGTAACTTTTAGAATTTTTCATCCATTGATAAAAAAAAAGTTTCCCATTAGATGTCTATGTTAAATATTTGCTCTTATATGTGTAATTTCCAGTGGAGTAAGCATGCTTTAAAGAACAGCACTCATACTGTAAACAAAAATAAAACATGTGCTCCCCATGCAAATATACTATAGGCATGTGACTTGTCATTTAAATATCAAATAAGACGACATGTAAAGGATGATTGGAAATAACAATGGAAAATAGCCTTGTGAAATCAAGATGAACTTTACATGCCATTCAGAGATTATTATTGATGATTGGATCAAATAGTAGATTATCAACCAGTTACTATTGATATCAACAATTAGGGTCTTCCTTATTCCTTATCATCTTTGAAATGAAGTTTAAAAAGTGTTTATAAATGTTAAAGAATATAAAATGCATTTTTAAATTGTTTTATTCTGTGGAGGTATATTAATTTTTTTTTCGCTTTTAAAAAAAGTATTCTATATAGTACAAAGCACTTCTACGATAAGTTTATTAATTTACCAGAATTTGGCATTATGTAGACAGACGAAGAGGGTAACAGTTACTTTTGAGGCCTACATTGTTACTTGTATTTCGCTTATTGATAGTTCATAAATAATGTTTTCATTGTTTTCATTTTATGCATGTTTTTCAGTCATATATAGAAACTATATTAAAGTCAAACCCATTCAAATTCATTAATACAGAAAATTGCATAAATTTCCATTTGTTTATTTCATTAAAAATAAAACCAACAGTGCCTCTTTCTTGAATAAAAAGCATGCAAGTCAAGCTCTATGCATTCTTCACTATATAGAGAGTGTGTCAATGAGAATTAAAAATCAAGTGACAATGACCTTGATACATGTGTTTTGAATTAAATGGACAACTCTATCCATGCAAGCCCATTTGATATTTAAATGGTCAGTCATATGATATATAAAATTTGCATGTCAAACACATGTTTTTATTTTTGTTTACAGTATGAGTGCTGTTTTTTAAAGCATGCTTACTCCACTGGAAATTACACATATAAGTGCAAATATTTAACATAGACACCTAATGGGCAACTGTGTTTTATCTATGGATGAAAAATTCGGAAAGTTACTGTCAGAGTTCGTAGACACATTTGAAATATATATTTGAAGAAAAAGGAAGAGAACAAATTAAAATGAATTTTTAATTAATTTTTTTTAGGTGGTCTATAGCACTCAAATGGACTTATGCATTGTAATTAATTACACTAATAGTTAATTGCACGAACATCAGTATTATCCCTTGTTATAAATTTGCATGCAGTTTTAACGTCGAAATAGATCAGGTCCCGCTCAGGTAAAACTAAAGACTGTAAATTGCTATTTGTTGCGTCTCTGCTATTTTTGTACGCAGTCATAGGGAGTAAGAGCAAAGACTGGTTAGCTCGAAATCAGAATAATATGTCCGGGTGGAGAGAGATGACTACCTGCGGATTGTAGTTTCAGTGAGCTAGTGCAATAAAAATCCAACTCAGCGTGTTGGTTTAATGCAAATCGAACATCATCATCATCATCATCATCATCATCATCATCACATCATCTGATCAAACTGTAACACGTTCTCACAATGATATAGCTGCCCAAATGTTTATTTGGCGTTAAACAACAATCACTCACTCAATCACTCCACGTCGTATTTATACAATATTTTCGTCGGGTCAATACAACCAAACTTGAATTTCAAAAACCCCAAATATTAACCCTTCATTTAAAGTCGGTAACACGTTAGCTTAATAGAGCTTTTAAAGTCGGTAACACGTTAGCTTAATAGAGCTTTTAAAACGAACTTAGTCACAAAAGCGAAGAATTAATGATTTAAAGTTTCTACAGTTTTCCATAATCTAGCTAAATTAACATGCTCACCCATATCCTCAATTATTAAAGATGATATGTCGCATTTTCCTTACATTTGCGTCTCTCTGTGGTATATATCGAATATTATTAATCAACAATTTGGGAAATTGTTCCTGGCTTTGTATAAAATAAACAAAGTGCAATTATTTCCTGCTATTGACCAATAAATGTAAAACGCATTTGAAATACGTCAGTCATTCCGGTCATAAAACTTTTGAACACGAGTTTCCACTCGTACTCGAGAAAGGGACGTCGTGTTCGTGATCGTATGGTAGTTGGATTTACAACTACCTATGCAATAAGTGGCTATCATCACTACAGTTGTGAGTTCGAACCCCGTTCATGGCTAGGTGTACTCGATACAATATTATAGTTTGTAAGGGACTTGCGGTAGGTCGGTAGTTTTCACCGGGTGCTCTGATTTCTTCCACCAATAAAACTGACGATGTAACTGAGATATTCTTGAAAGTGGCGTCTAACACCATGCAATGAGAACACATGTAATCAGGACACTGTATAAATAAATACTTTGATCTTATTGGCCAACATCAGAGTACGAGTACAGAGATCGGTATAGAAATGTTTGTTACCGTAATGCCATGTCTTTCGGTCATGCAGCTTTTGAGTATGAATTTCGAAAATTATCCAATCAGAACAGGGTATACATTCGATACAGTGCTCTGATTAGTTAAGTTGTTTTTGTATTAGCACCACTACACAACTATTACTAGAAAGTGGTACGACAGTGATCCCGGGTAAAATTTTGTTCTTATGAGTAGGGATTCATCACAAGTTGGGTATATATACAATCATGTTTTCCCTCTTAAGATAAGTGCCCATGTTTGACTAAAAATACCTGTCTTTTAATAACATAACCCATCCCTAACATGTTTACATTAACATGTATTTCGATAATCTTAACATGACACAAGAAAAAATCCTGCCAAGGTGAATTCCTCATACGAAATAACTCAATAATCTGATAATAAATGCTTCCTTTACTGAGAAACAATGTAAACATGTTTTAATGCAAACTTTATTTACGCAAAAAATGGTCAACATATACCTACACAGAAACGCGAGGTTGAGCAACAACAACCGCACTTAAAACCGTGGGTGAACTTAGGTGCTCCGGTATTGTAAGTTGTTCCTGTTCTAGTAGTGGCACCCGTCATGTTACTCATGCTAAAATCCGAAGGAAGAAAGAATGATGCCATTGTGACTACGAACATATCTACTGTGGTCATCTGTAACACATTCTGTAACGGTTAACAAAGTCATGATAACGACCGTAATATTTTGTAAGTGATGATTTTAGTTACACCACTAGGAACCCTCGGTTCATTGATTACCTTGTAAGTAGTAACTACTATCACTAGGAACCCTCGGTTCATTGATTACCTTGTAAGCAGTAACTACTATCACTAAAGGTAAAATATATTTAGGTTTAAAAATTTCAACATCATACACAAGTGTTTAAAAATTTCTCGTTAAGTTAAAAATAAAACATAAAACTGCCATCTTTAACTGAAACTTCAATCCACTAATTGTAGCTGCTGAGAACTTTCTCACCAAGGATAGCCCATGAAAGCCATTCAGCTTATTTCCAATGGGGTCCTTTATAAGTATCAGCTTAAAGTTCAAGTGGACATTAAAAGCTCAACATGAGCGGGTAGAGGGATTACTTAATTTTGAAATAAGTACATTATCTATGAAAATATATATGTATATATAATTGTCATTATTATGATATGACACGTCTTTCCCGTTCTTCACTGGTATGTATCAGGTGGCACTTCACTTCTTTTTTAAATCTTTGCAAATCATTGATGGATTTGATCGAATCGGGTAGAGAATTCCAATCATGGATTCCATTGTAGTAAAACGTTCTTCTAGTAAAACTAGGAACCCTCGGTTCATTGATTACCTTGTAAGCAGTAACTACTATCACTAGGAACCCTCGGTTCATTGATTACCTTGTAAGCAGTAACTACTATCACTAGGAACCCTCGGTTCATTGATTATAAACAGTAACTACTATCACTATGAATCCTCGGTTCATTGATTACTTTGTAAGCAGTAACTACTATCACTAGGAAACCTCGGTTCATTGATTACCTTGTAAGCAATAACTACTATCACTAGGAACCCTCGGTTCATTGATTCCCTTGTAAGCAATAACTACTATCACTAGGAACCCTCGGTTCATTGATTACCTTGTAAGCAATAACTACTATCACTAAAGGTAAAATATATTTAGGTTTTAAAATTTCAACATCATACACAAGTGTTTAAAAATTTCTCGTTAAGTTAAAAATAAAACATAAAACTGCCATCTTTAACTGAAACTTCAATCCACTAATTGTAGCTGCTGAGAACTTTCTCACCAAGGATAGCCCATGAAAGCCATTCAGCTTATTTCCAATGGGGTCCTTTATAAGTATCAGCTTAAAGTTCAAGTGGACATTAAAAGTTCAACATGAGTGGGTAGAGGGATTACTTAATTTTGAAATAAGTACATTATCAATGAAAATATATATGTATATATAATTGTCATTATTATGATATGACACGTCTTTCCCGTTCTTCACTGGTATGTATCAGGTGGCACTTCACTTCTTTTTTAAATCTTTGCAAATCATTGATGGATTTGATCGAATCGGGTAGAGAATTCCAATCATGGATTCCATTGTAGTAAAACGTTCTTCTAGTAAAACTATGAACCCTCGGTTCATTGATTACCTTGTAAGCAGTAACTACTATCACTAGGAACCCTCGGTTCGTTGATTACCTTGTAAGCAATAACTACTATCACTAGGAACCCTCGGTTCATTGATTACTTTGTAAGCAGTAACTACTAGCACTAGGAAACCTCGGTTCATTGATTACCTTGTAAGCAATAACTACTATCACTAGGAACCCTCGGTTCATTGATTACCTTGTAAGCAGTGACTACTATCACTAGGAACCCTCGGTTCATTGATTACCTTGTAAGCAATAACTACTATCACTAGGAACCCTCGGTTCATTGATTACCTTGTAAGCAGTAACTACTATCACTAGGAACCCTCTGTTCATTCATTACCTTGTAAGTAGTAACTACTATCACTAGGAACCCTCGGTTCATTGATTGCCTTGTAAGCAGTAACTACCATCACTAGGAACCCTTGGTTCATTGGTTACCTTGTAAGCAGCAACTACTATCAAAGGCATACTAATAGGAAATAAAAACTGTCTTTCGGTAATCATGGAATATGCATGCATTCCCCGTGTCTTTTGTGATCACTGCTTGTGACAAAAACCCGTTTTCCCGTCATGCGATGTCTGACTGGAATCGGTTGTCACAGCGCATAGTTTTCAGTTGCTCGGTTGAAGCATTCAAGGCTGATATCTCCTCTATCACACGCTAATTTATGAAACCTGTAAACAGTAACATTTTTCAATTGTCATGTGCAGCCTCTGACATAATCTTCATCTTGTTGGTACAAGTAGAAGAATATCATCTCAAAGAAGTTATGCAACGATCTCTTTAACACCGTAATGGACCTTCTTTATGCACACAAAAAAACACTAAGAAGCACTAAGACGAACAAAGGTGCACACTCTCATTAAGGAATCTCAAGTTATATTTTTTCAATCCCTATCACCGCTGGACAGGGGATATCAATTAATTCAAAATATGTATTAGATAATGCATTTTATATTTGATTCAAGGTCTAATATTGTGCGCACCACGTGTTTTTGGAAGGATGGTGTTTGTTACACATTAATGTACCGGTATATAAAATGAGTTGAATATTTGATTGTATATAACACACATCTCCAAGTAAATGATATTTAGTGTATATAATTGTCTCAAACATCGAAAGAAAATACTATCTTTGATTATTTTGAACGTGAAGTCACAGTACACTTGCCTATTTTTCTACATGAAGTCACAGTACACTTGAGTCTTGACTGTTTTTCTACACGAAGTCACAGTACACTTTTTTTCTTTTTTATTGGCACAAACTCATCAACAGGATATGGTTATAAACCAATTACATAATAAAATGTGATACAAATTATGTATATGTAAATAAATGAACACTTGACTATTTTTCTACACGAAATCACAGTACACTTATGTTTACAATGGTACACCCTGACGTTTGACTAATAGAAGATATTTATCTTATGTATACAAGAAGAAGAATACTTTATTAAACCAATCATGGTGCCCATAGCTGAGCAGTAGAATCAATACAGAATCATACATAACACATTCTAATATGGCGTCCTTCAAACGCTTTGAAGCCAAACCCGTGGTAAAAATAATATATACCTACACCCATTGTACTTTATGACGTCATCGACAATTTATAACGGTATTTTACCAATTTTTACATATTAGAATCGAAATAATTCATGGAAGCCATATGTATATTTTGTTTTTACCACGGGTAGTAGGCCCTTTATGTCACCTTTTTACCCCTCGCTAACGTTCGGGGTAAAACTTCGTGACATAAAGGGCCTACCCGTGGTAAAAACAATATTTAAGGAATATTTGAAATTGTTGAACAGGTTATACGATATAACCTGGTTTGGGACAGTTTACTCTAAATAAACCGCGAAGCGGTTTATGAAAAGCGTAAACTGACTCAAACCAGGTTATGCAAGTATAACCTGTTCAACAATTTCAACTATTCCTTATAATTTAATTTTTACCACAAAATTTAATGATTCCTCGATTTTAATTGCGATTATTTCGTGTGACTATTTGAATTTGTCGTTAGCGGACGAACACTTTGGTGACGTCACAATACCAACCCAGGTTATACAGTATAACCAATGTTGCTCCAGGCGGATCAGCCAATCGGATTGCAGTATTCACATCAAATTAAATTATATACATATGGCTTCCATGAATTATTTATTAAATAAACCACATACACATATAACATAATAATAATAACTTGATTAGATTTGATTACTTTGATTAAAGGAAAAGGCCATAACAAGTTAGCGTGAAAATTTAAATGACAGTAAATAAAAGACATTTGTGTGAAAGAATGTTAAAAATAGTATACCGTAAGGTAGAATTTGGTGATTGAGGTTGCCTGCAGCACCAAATAATGGGGATCGCCATTTTTCAAAACTCTTCAATGTGGAGGAGACAAAAGTCATAATCCATTCTCGGATTTATCCTGCCCGTGACGTAGTAAAAGTCGGTATATAATCAGCATTGTACAGTTGCAATTTTATCATTAAAAATTATGTAAATCGTAAAATAACGTCGTATATTTATCTTTTGATATTTACAATATCATTATGACTTCATGTCAAGCATTTTATTGCACTAACGAAAAGGGAAAATGTGAGAAGATTTTTTTTTGTAATTACCGGTCAGGACTATCCTTGTCAACACATCGACCAGTGACCACGAAAAACACGGGAAAGTACGACAGCATTGGGGACAAAAAAGAAAAAAAAAACATGTGTAAGCATAAAACGACTTAAAACTGACAGTTATTTAACCTACGGCCAATCAAGTAAAACATGTTATTATACGTAGAACACACCACCCCCCCTCTTTTTCACCGATACAAATAAACTCCTTTGTTTTATGAAAATGTAGGATGGGATGGGAATATTAAGAACAAAATTAGAACGATATACAATCATAAACATTGTATTGCAGTTGATCTGATATTAAAACATGACCAAACGGGCACGATGTTGAGAAGAGTCAGATACATGTTATTTATTCAACTAACATGATCTGACTGCGTGACGTCACATAAAGAGGTGTCATGGCCGCTTACACTACGACAGGAAATTCCAAATATTCACATGTTTAAGTAGGCATATTAATGTTAACAAAGGTGTTTTTTGTTTAATAATTAGTTATTTGCAAATAAAAAGTTACAATGTATTGAATTATAGCAATTGTTCATCTAACTGGCCTTTTCCTTTAAATCCACATAGTGAGACTAAGATAAAATGAAAATAAGCAAAATAAATATTCAATTTAACCATCACAATTGACTGCACAATAAAAAAAATAAAAAAAAAAACATGAAAATTTAAATTTAAAAATTTAACTTTTAGATTTTGATTGAATCAAGGGGAAGACAACAATGGAGTTATCTGATACATATTTCGAATTAATTGATATCCCCTGTCCAGCGGTGATAGGGATTGAAAAAATATAACTTGAGATTCCTTAATGAGAGTGTGCGCCTTTGTTCGTCTTAGTGCTCTTAGTGTTTTTTTTTTGTGCATAAAGAAGGTCCATTACGGTGTTAAAGAGATCGTTGCATAACTTCTTTGAGATGATATTCTTCTACTTGTACCAACAAGATGAAGATTATGTCAGAGGCTGTACATAACAATTGAAAAATGTTACTATTTACAGGCTTCATAATTAAGCGTTTGATAGAGGAGATATCAGCCTTCAATGCTTCTTCTTCTTCTTCTTCCAGGAAAGGAGCCGGGTTCTATTAGAACGTAAGTGGCAACCGAGCAACTGAAAACTATGTGCTGTGACAGCCGATTCCAGTCAGACATCGCATGACGGGAAAACGGGTTTTTGTCACGAGGAATGATCAGAAAAGACACGGGGAATGCATGCATATTCCATGAGTACCGAAAGACAGTTTTTATTTCCTTTTAGTATGCCTTTAATTGTAGTTGCTGCTTACCAGGTAACCAATGAACCTAGGGTTCCTAGTGATAGTAGTTACTGCTTACAAGGCAATCAATGAACCGAGGGTTCCCAGTCATAGTAGTTACTACTTACAAGGTAATCAATGAACCGAGGTTTCCTAGTGATAGTAGTTACTGCTTACAAGGTAATCAATGAACTGAGGGTTCCTAGTGATAATAGTTACTGCTTACAAGGTAACCAATAAACCGAGGGTTCCTAGTGATAGTAGTTACTGCTTACAAGGCAATCAATGAACCGAGGGTTCCCAGTGATAGTAGTTACAACTTACAAGGTAGTCAATGAACCGAGGGTTCCTAGTCCTAGTAGTTACTGCTTACAAGGTAATCAATGAACCGAGGGTTCCTAGTGATAGTAGTTACTGCTTATAATCAACGAACCGAGGGTTCCTAGTGATAGTAGTTATTGCTTACAAGGTAATCAATGAACCGAGGTTTCCTAGTGATAGTAGTTACTGCTTACAAAGTAATCAATGAACCGAGGGTTCCTAGTGATAGTATATACTGCTTATAATCAATGAACTGAGGGTTCCTAGTGATAGTTGTTCTTTCTTACAAGGTAATCAATGAAGCGAGGTTTCCTAGTGACAGTAGTTACTGATTACAAAGTAATCAATGAACCGAGGGTTCCTAGTGATAGTAGTTACTGCTAATAATCAATGAACTGAGGGTTCCTAGTGATAGTAGTTACTGCTTACAAGGTAATCAATGAACCGAGGGTTCCTAGTGATAGTAGTTATTGCTTACAAGGTAATCAATGAACCGAGGGTTCCTAGTGATAGTTGTTACTGCTTATAATCAATGAACCGAGGGTTCCTAGTGATAGTAGTTATTGCTTACAAGGTAATCAATAACCCGAGGTTTCCTAGTGATAGTAGTTACTGCTTACAAGGTAATCAATGAACCGAGGGTTCCCAGTGATAGTAGTTACTACTTACAAGGTAATAAATGAACCGAGGGTTCCTAGTGATAGTAGTTACTGCCTACAAGGTAATCAATGAACTGATGGTTCCTAGTGATAATAGTTACTGCTTACAAGGCAATCAATGAATCGAGGGTTCCCAGTGATAGTAGTTACTACTTACAAGGTAGTCAATGAAACGAGAGTTCCTAGTGCTAGTAGTTACTGCTTACAAGGTAATCAATGAACCGAGAATTCCTAGTGATAGTAGTTACTGCTTACAAAGTAATCAATGAACCGAGGGTTCCTAGTGATAGTAGTTACTGCTTATAATCAATGAACTGAGGTTCCTAGTGATAGTAGTTACTGCTTACAAGGTAATAAATGAACCGAGGGTTCCTAGTGATAGTAGTTATTGCTTACAAGGTAATCAATGAATCGAAGGTTCTTAATGATAGTAGTTACTGCTTATAATCAATGAACCGAGGGTTCCTAGTGATTGTAGTTACTGCTTACAAGGTAATCAATGAACCGAGGGTTCCTAGTGATAGTAGTTATTGCTTACAAGGTAATCAATGAACCGAGATTCCTAGTGATCGCAGTTACTGCTTACAAAGTAATCAATGAACCGAGGGTTCCTAGTGATAGTAGATACTGCTTATAATCAATGAACTGAGGGTTCCTAGTGATAGTTGTTATTTCTTACAAGGTAATCAATGAACCGAGGTTTCCTAGTGACAGTAGTTACTGCTTACAAAGTGATCAATGAACCGAGGGTTCCTAGTGATAGTAGTTACTGCTTATAATCAATGAACCGAGGGTTCCTAGTGATAGTAGTTACTGCTTACAAGGTAATCAATGAACCGAGGTTTCCTAGTGATAGTAGTTACTGCTTACAAAGTAATCAATGAACCGAGGGTTCCTAATGATAGTAGTTACTGCTTATAATCAATGAACTGGGGGTTCCTAGTGATAGTAGTTACTGCTTACAAGGTAATCAATGAACCGAGGGTTCCTAGTGATAGTAGTTATTGCTTACAAGGTAATCAATGACCCGAGGTTTCCTAGTGATAGTAGTTGCTGCTTACAAAGTAATCAATGAACCGAGGGTTCCTAGTGATAGTAATTACTGCTTATAATCAATGAACCGAGGGTTCCTAGTGATAGTAGTTACTGCTTATAAGGTAATCAATGAACCGAGGGTTCCTAGTGATAGTAGTTATTGTCTACAAGGTAATCAATGAACCGAGGGTTCCTAGTGATTGTAGTTACTGCTTACATGGTAATCAATGAACCGAGGGTTTCTAGTGATAGTAGTTACTGCTTACAAGGTAATCAATGAACCTATGGTTCTTAGTGATAGTAGTTGCTGCTTACAAGGTAATCAATGAACCCAGGGTTCCCAGTGATAGTAGTTACTGCTTACAAGGTAATCAATGAACCGAGGTTTCCTAGTGATAGTAGTTACTGCTTACAAAGTAATCAATGAACCTAGGGTTCCTAGTGATAGTAGTTACTGCTTATAATCAATGAACCGAGGGTTCCTAGTGATAGCAGTTATTGCTTACAAGGTAATCAATGAACCGAGGGTTCCTAGTGATAGTAGATACTGCTTATAATCAATGAACTGAGGATTCCTAGTGATAGTAGTTACTGCTTACAAAGTAATCAATGAACCGAGGGTTCCTAGTGATAGCAGTTATTTCTTACAAGGTAATCAATGAACCGAGGTTTCCTAGTGATAGTAGTTACTGCTTACAAAGTAATCAATGAACCGAGGGTTCCTAGTGATAGTAGTTACTGCTTATAATCAATGAACCGAGTGTTCCTAGTGATAGTAGTTACTGCTTACAAGGTAATCAATGAATCGAGGTTTCCTAGTGATAGTAGTTACTGCTTACAAAGTAATCAATGAACCGAGGGTTCCTAGTGATAG
>MJUT01049254.1:670957-681192 GCA_002080005.1 Gigantidas platifrons | reverse complement strand
TACAAGGTAATCAATGAACCGAGGGTTCCTATTGATTTTAATTACTGCTTACAAGATAATCAATGAACCGAGGGTTCCTAGTGATAGTAGTTACTGCTTACAAGGTAATCAATGAACCTAGGGTTCTTAGTGATAGTAGTTGCTGCTTACAAGGTAATTAATGAACCGAGGGTTCTTAGTGATAGTAGTTACTTCTTACAAGGTAATGAATGAACCCATGGTTCCTAGTGATAGTAGTTACTGCTTACACAGTAATCAATGAACCGAGGGTTCCTAGTAATAGTAGTTACTGCTTACAAGGTAATCAATGAACCGAGGTTTCCTGGTGATAGTAGTTACTGCTTACAAAGTAATCAATGAACCGAGGATTCCTAGTGATAGTAGTTACTGCTTATAATCAATGAACTGAGGATTCCTAGTGATAGTAGTTACTGCTTACAAGGTAATCAATGAACAGAGGGTTCCTAGTGATAGCAGTTATTGCTTACAAGGTAATCAATGAACCGAGGTTTCCTAGTGATAGTTGTTACTGCTTACAAAGTAATCAATGAAGTGAGGGTTCCTAGTGATAGTAGATACTGCTTATAATCAATGAACTGAGGGTTTCTAGTGATAGTTGTTATTTCTTACAAGGTAATCAATGAACCGAGGTTTCCTAGTGACAGTAGTTACTGCTTACAAAGTAATCAATGAACAGAGGGTTCCTAGTGATAGTAATTACTGCTTATAATTAATGAACCGAGGGTTCCTAGTGATAGTAGTTACTGCTTACAAGGTAATCAATGAATCGAGGTTTCCTAGTGATAGTCGTTACTGCTTACAAAGTAATCAATGGACCGAGGGTTCCCAGTGATAGTTGTTGCTGCTTATAATCAATGAACCGAGGGTTCCTAGTGATAGTAGTTACTGCTTACAAGGTAATCAATGAACCGAGGTTTCCTAGTGATAGTAGTTACTGCTTACAAAGTAATCAATGAACCGAGGGTTCCTAGTGATAGTAGTTACTGTTTATAATCAATGAACTGAGGATTCCTAGTGATAGTAGTTACTGCTTACAAGGTAATCAATGAACCGAGGGTTCCTAGTGATAGCAGTTATTGCTTACGAGGTAATCAATAAACCGAGGTTTCCTAGTGATAGTAGTTACTGCTTACAAAGTAATCAATGAACCGAGGGTTCCTAGTGATAGTAGTTACTGCTTATAATCAATGAACTGGATGAGGGTTCCTAGTGATAGTAGTTACTGCTTATAAGGTACTCAATGAAACGAAGGTTCCTAGTGATAGTAGTTACTGCTTATAATCAATGAACCGAAGGTTCCTAGTGATAGTAGTTACTGCTTACAAGGTAATCAATGAACCGAGGGTTCCTAGTGATAGTAGTTACTGCTTACAAAGTAATCAATGAACCGAGGGTTCTTAGTGATAGTAGTTACTGCTTACAAGGTAATCAATGAACCGAGGGTTCCTAGTGGTGTAACTAAAATCATCACTTACAAAATGTTACGGTCGCTATCATGACTTTGTTAACCGTTACAGAATGTGTCACAGATGACCACAGTAGATATGTTCGTAGTCACAATGGCATCATTCTTTCTTCCTTCGGATTTTAGCATGAGTAACATGACGGGTGCCACTACTAGAACAGGAACAACTTACAATACCGGAGCACCTAAGTTCACCCACGGTTTTAAGTGCGGTTGTTGTTGCTCAACTTCGCGTTTCTGTATAGGTATATGTGGACCATTTTTTTGCGTAACTAAAGTTTATATTAAAACATTTTTACATTGTTTCTCAGTAAATGAAGCATTTATTATCAGATTATTGACTCATTTCGTATGAGGAATTCACATTGGTAGGATCTTGTATCATGTTAAGATTGTGGAAATACATGTTAATGTTAAAATGTTAGGGGTAGGTTATTAAAAGACAGGTATTTTTAAAGTTAAAGATGGGCACTTATTTTAAGAGGGAAAACATGATTGTATTTATACCCAACTTGTGATGAATCCCTACTCATAAGAACAAAATTGTCTTTACCACTTTCTAGTAAGAGTTTTGTAGTGGTGCTAATACAAAAACACAAAAACAACTTAGCCAATCATAGCACTGTATCCAATGTATACCCTGTTCTGATTGGATAATTTTCGAAATTCATACTCAAAAGCTGCATGACCGAAATACATGGCATTACGGTAACAAACATGTCTTATACCGATTTCTGTACTCATACTCTGAAGTTGGCCAATAAGATCAAAGTATTTATTTATACAGTGTCCTGATTACATGTGTTCTCATTGCATGGTGTTAGACGCCACTTTTAACAATATCTCAGTTACATCGTCAGTTTTATTGGTGGAGGAAATAAGAGCACCCGGTGAAAACCACCAACCTGTCGCAAGTCCCTTACAAACTATAATATTGTATCGAGTACACCTAGCCATGAACGGGGTTCGAACTCACAACTGTAGTGGTGATAGCCACTTATTGCATAGGTAGTTGTAAATCCAACTACCATACGATCACGAACACGTCGTTCCTTCCTCGAGTACGAGTGTAAACTCGTGTTCAAAAGTTTTATGACCGGAATGACTGGTATATTTCGAATGCGTTTTACATTTATTCATTGATTGGCTAATAGCAGAAAATGATTACACTTTGTTTATTTTATACAAAGCCAGGAACAATTTCCCAAATTGTTGATTAACAATATTCGATATATATCACAGAGAGACGCAAATGTAAGGAAAATGCGAGATATCATCTTTAATAATTGAGGATATGGGTGAGCATGTTAATTTAGCTAGATTATGGAAAACTGTAGAAACTTTAAATCATTAATTCTTCGCTTTTGTGACTAAGTTCGTTTTAAAAGCTCTATTAAGCTAACGTGTTACCGACTTTAAAAGCTCTATTAAGCTAACGTGTTACCGACTTTAAATGAAGGGTTAATATTTGGGGTTTTTGAAATTCAAGTTTGGTTGTATTGACCCGACGAAAATATTGTATAAATACGACGTGGAGTGATTGAGTGAGTGATTGTTGTTTAACGCCAAATAAACATTTTGTCAGCTATATCATTGTGAGAACGTGTTACAGTTTGATCAGATGATGATGATGATGATGTTCGATTTGTATTATACCAACACGCTGAGTTGGATTTTTATTGCACTGGCTCACTGAAACTACAATCCGCAGGTAGTTATCTCGCCCCACCCGGACATATTATTCTGATTTCGAGCTAACCAGTCTTTGCTCTTACTCCCTATGACTGCGTACAAAATAGCAGAGAAGCAACACATAGCAATTGATAGTCTTTAGCTTTACCTGAACGGGACCTGATCTATTTAGACGTTAAAACTGCATGCAATTTTATAACAAGGGACAATACTGCTGTTCGTGCAATTAACTATTAAAAAGTATATATTACAATGTAGATATATGTATTTAAAGAGTCCAAAGTAGCACGTTTTTATTGATGTAGTCTTCTTTCATAGATGTTCCTAATGAAGGAACTGATTTACTAGATTATTGCAGGTACGATGTATTTCACCACCCATCGTTCGAGGTCTTATTTTTCTGAAGTGGAATTAATCTTAGCAGGTCTAATATTTGTTAACTCTAACCTAGAAATTTGGGTTCAGTTATGATAAAAAAAAAAAAGCATTAATTATTTGTGTATGTATATATATTTGAAACTGGAAATACGAAATCGTTCAAGTTCTTTTAAAATATCATAGAATGCCATTTCAATGAACAATCTTAATGCAGTCAGCTTTATTTGGGTTCATTTATAAATTCCTTAAAATATATTGGATAATGAAATTTATGGTGAAAATAAACAAGGACATTACTTTATTCATTGTTGAATAGACGGATTTCCCATTGTGCATTGTTAATTTCCGTAATTGGAAATTCATTTTCCATTGTTTTCAGGAAACCAATCTATATCGCTAAAAAATGTGAAAAGATTTTAATCTGATAGCCTTGTAAACTTGTTTTATTTATATGTAAAATGTCGACCGTCGCTACGAAATTTATATGTATGGTTTATGGTGTTTAACGCCACTTTCAACAATATTTCAGCTATATCGTGGCGGTCAGTTTTATTGATGGAGCAAACTGGAGTACCCAGAGAAAACCATCGATCTGTCTCAAGTCACTGACAAACGTTATCACATAAAGTTGTATCGACTACACCTCGTCATGAACGAGGTTCAAACTGACAACTTTAGAAGAAAATTATATGACCATTGTCTATAAATGTTGCACAGGTGAGGGGGGGGGGATTCAAAAGACAACAGAGTACCTAAAGTGGAAAATGCAAACACACTACACAACTTGTTCTCTGTTGTTTTAAACAGGACAATCTTACTTCGGACCATATCAATTAATACTATGAAATAAATGTGTTATAATAAACAGTTATTGCCTTCAATGGATGTAAACATCCAGAATTGTTAACCTGAAGAGGGTTGTTTTCATTTTTTTTTTGCCCGAGGGAAACAAGCCCTTGAGGGTTAACAATTCTGATGTTTACAATCCATTGAAGGCAATAACTGTTTTATTTAATTATCCCGAACAACAGACCAAGGATTGTGCATTTAAATACATTGTACATACATGTAGAAGTAGAAGAATTAGTGACTGCCAATGTCACTTCCGGTAAGAGTTGTTTCCCTTTTGAGGCACGCAATGGGTTGTCTACCGGGGAACAATAGGGTTGTTACCCGGTAAACAACTAGTTGTTTCCCGTTTGTGTTACAAAACATTAAAATTGTTTCAGGTCATGTGATTTAATTTAAGCCAATGAGAAGTTAGTGAGGTATAATTTAAGATGAATTAAAAAAACATATTTACAATCGGTCAATTTTTTGTATAGTATATAAACATTTATAGATAAATCCGAAGGGCTATCAAGAATGGACAATCCAGAGACATAGGTAACAGTGGGCACATGACACAGAACGAAAATAAACAAACCAAAAACACCACACAGAAAACTAAAAAGATTAGCAACACAGACACCAACATAAAAAAAGGGGGAACCCAAGTGCTAGCGAAGGGTAAACAATTCCTGTTTCTTATATAGGAAGAAATCTCAACTATGGTAGAAATAGCACTAATGACTAAATTTTCATGCACTGGAAATGCCATACCGGAACCCAATACATGTACAGCTACAGTGGGTTTCTGCAAAAAAAAATCGATGCAGTAAAAAATTACTCTTGTAGGGGCACGAGTATCAATGTACTAAAAACGACATATTGTATAAATAAAATCAAGAACGGGTACAAGGATGTAGAAAAAAAAATCAAGTGAGAAGTGGAACCTGTTCAAAATATCGCGAGACAGAGCGTGAAGTAGTCCTTGACAACCATAAACAAAGATGTTTATAATTTTTATGATGTATAAAACTAATGACGGCTTTTCTCGTGAATAAAGCATCGCACATGAACAACAAAATGTGCAAACTAAAGCTATAGTACAATAAAGTTTATTTACTACTTCCGGTTATGAACCATGTTCGGTAGCGGATACGAAAACTGTCCGGAGTTTGGTCCCCGATATATTGTTCAAAAAAATTATTGGACTTCGTCCCAAGTTAGGTAACACCTATTATCATGTTCAAGAAGTTTTAGAATCATGACATGGCATGATATCATGCACAAAACACATGTACGTGACTGTTTACATTATTTGCATACCGCCAATATCGACTCAGTAACAATAGTTCGACTTCAAAGAGATTATATTTACGACGCAATAATCCATTTTAGCCCAGATTTTTTTCGTATAAGATATCATTTGTGGATAGGCGATTAACGGAGAATAAGTTTCAAAAAGTAATTGCTTGTAGATTTTTAATTTCATTTATTAACAATGTAAGATTGCAATACACAAAATGCATCTTTGAGTGTAGATTTTGCTACTGGTACGATCATTGCGATAAAATTGAAATGCACATTAATAACCAGATTTGAATAAAATTTTCTATTTATAATTTCCCCCATAGATGCAGGTCAGGTGTTCTTTTAAAAACATAAATTAATTTTCTGTACAAAGCAAAAAAAAAAAAAGAAAGAAAAGAAAGAAAGAAGACTGAAAAACCAAAAACATGCATATTTCATTTTATTTACAAGTTCAATTATTGTACAAGTTAGATAACGTACATTTCAAACAAAAGAACTGCGCATTATAGAATATGGAAAGCTTCTTTATCCGCACTCGTCCCAGATCCAATAAAGGACAGTTATTTTGTTTGAAATGTACGGTATCCTATACTTAGACCGAATAATTCTCGTAAATACAGTGCGCTCCCGGTTTTGTTTTGTTTCGTTTCATTTCGTTTTTGTTTTTGTTTTTTGCTTTGGTTTTGCTTTTTTGCTTTTTTGTGTGTGAATAATTATTAAAATACAAATAAAAAATAATTAGCAACAAAGAGCTTGAAAAGATCTTAATTATATGTGACAACAGACACCCATCGTTAATATTTCAAGGACATACCAAATGACCAGCATATCATCATCACCAACATCATCATCGTCATTGTTAAGACCTAAAAACTATAACTTCTGACAGAAAGACGGGGACCAAAAAGACCGATAAATGACACTCCAGATGTTTTACCAGATTCGCTATCGCTCTACAAGTGCTGTTTACGAATCCTGACGATGATGATTGTTGTGGTTTTACCTGCATACTTCTTTTAAAATAAAATGTAAAAAAAATATCACACTGTCGGAACATTTCCAAATTCCAATAGAAAAATCGTAGAAAGGGTCAAAATCAATATCCTTCACACACAAATACACGACCTCTGAGCCCTAAAACACAAATACATGACCTCTGACCCCTAAAACACAAATACATGTATGCTCACTTTCCTGGCTTGGTATGGGCACTTTAATAAAAACGTGGCGGTGCTACTAGTTTTATAGACCCATACAGTTGAGGAAACGGATTAAAATATTTGTATTTAAATTATATGTCTGTAATCAGCTGACAAACTTGAATTATAATGGACAAACCAATTCATGATGGGGACATAATACCACATAAGAATAGGAGGCGATCGAAAACCTACCACTTCAGACCAAACCACTCTGATTGCAAGAGAATATTGCTTTTCACGAAAGGTTATATTTTGAAATAACTATTATCTCATTAATGATTAATCTTGGAACACAGTAATTGTCACTCGTTGTCAAATAAATGTATGAATTTATATTAAATACACATTGTATTTATGTATTTAATCTGAAAAATTAATTATGAAATTCTTTTTATCTTATAATAGTATTTGAAATAACTTTTCAACATAAATTATTTTTCGGGTTTCTTTTATCAACATTGTTCGTATCATTTCAGAGATTATTCTAAGAAAATACTATGTTATCGTGGAAGTGTTTATGCTGATTTATTTTGTAAAATCAAAAGATTCTTGTTCAGGTAAATTAAGTGATATTATCAAATTGACTCACTATTTGTACTCATTCCATGCAGATTTTTACACTCGTTCAAATATTGATTTGAAAACTGGATTTTTAAGGGTTTTTTCTAGACATTTATGGAAGTCAAATGGACTATAGAATACACTTTATGGATATGGAAAGTCACAAAAAAGAAAATTACGAAATTGTTGTGTAAAATGTTCTTAGTGTTTATAATACGAGGCTTTCTTGAATTGCATTATGTTTGCTATTAGTTCCTAAATATTAAACATCGACATTGGTGTAGTGCCGTATTTAAATAAAGAGAGGCCCCAGGGCCTAGGGCCTCACAAGTGGAATAACCTTGGACGGAGGCCCCCTTCATGTTGAGACCATCAGATTCAGCCTATAGAGCCTATAGGTAAATCCTTGGCCGGAGACCCCCTTCATGTTGAGACCATCAGATTCAGCCTATAGAGCCTATAGGTAAATCCTTGGCCGGAGACCCCCTTCATGTTGAGACCATCAGATTCAGCCTATAGAGCCTATAGGTAAATCCTTGGCCGGAGACCCCCTTCATGTTGAGACCATCAGATTCAGCCTATAGAGCCTATAGGTAAATCCTTGGCCGGAGACCCCCTTCATGTTGAGACCATCAGATTCAGCCTATAGAGCCTATAGATAAATCCGACACTGCCTTGGTGTGGTCTTAACTCTATGATTAATGGAAAATAAATCTCGTAGACAAATATATAATACTCTTATACAATATAAATAATTCCCTTGGAAAAGATTTCAATTGAAATAAGGTTACGTCACTAAAAATACAATTACTTCACAGACATTTGTTTCTTTTATTTTAGTTTATTGGGAATTAATAACATCAGCAGTTTTAGGCCAGGATGTGCAGTTAAAGTGCACAGCGACGGGTGGAGACAGTTGTTTTGGGACAAAAAAGACTTTCAAATGGATTGGAGGCCCAAAAAATGATGTTATTGCATTTGGCAATAGTGTATCGGATCATGACAAATATGTTATACTTCATGAGACTAATGAATATACACTTACAATAAAGAATGCGTCTTCTGTTGACTTCGATGTTTCATATGTCTGTCATTGCCGATTTCATTTTCATGAAGAAATATTACAAGAAAAGTATTTGGGGAAATTTCGTGAGTATAGTTAAAGAGTAAAGCTAAACTAAAATTCGTAAGAATAGTTTGAGAGTAACGCTAAACTAAAATTCGTGAGAATAGTTACAGATGAGCAGTAAACAAAGCTGATCGAGAACAGCACTAAACACAGATTCGTTAGTATAGTTAAGGAACAGCGTTAAACAGAAAAAATCGTTGGTATAGTTAAGGAACAGCGTTAAACACAAAAATTCGTTAGTATAGTTAGGGAACAGCGTTAAACACAAAAATTCGTTAGTATAGTTAGGGAACAGCGTTAAACAAATTTTTTTTAGTATAGTTAGGGAACATATTTTGATTATATTTTAGAGCACATTGTATTGTAACAATTCTACTTATTACCATTTCATTGTACAAAAAAATGTATCGCGTATGCAAAGATCAATTTCATTAGATGTAACAATATTTCGTTTTAGACAGTTTGGCTGTCACAATAGTCAATAAGCTCCTGTAAATTTATGTATCTCTTCCATACATTAAATGATCAGTTGTACCCTCAAAGTGGTTTGATTGATAAATATATCTCCTCCCTAGGTGACCTAATCCGAATTTGGCTATCCTGTTTTGGCCCTTTGGTTTTATGGCTCCCAAAACTTTAAATTATTTGGCTTTCCAATCTTTAGATTTTGAGTGTACGTGATGAAGGTTATTCCAGAAAAGGGTCGTGTGCACTATATTTGATATCTACGTTGACAACTAGATAAATATAGAAACAATCCGAAAGACAACTAAATGTATATAGAAACAATCCGAAAGACAACTAGATATATATAGACACAATCCGAAAGACAACTAGATATATATAGACACAATCCGAAAGACAAACTAGATATATATAGACACAATCCGAAAGACAACTAGATATATATAGACACAATCCGAAAGACAACTAGATATATATATAGACACAATCCGAAAGAAAACTAGATATATATAGACACAATCCGAAAGAAAACTAGATATATATAGACACAATCCGAAAGACAAACTAGATATATATAGACACACTCCGAAAGACAAACTAGATATATATAGACACAATCCGAAAGACAAACTAGATATATATAGACACAATCCGAAAGACAAACTAGATATATATAGACACAATCCGAAAGACAACTAGATATATATAGACACAATCCGAAAGACAACTAGAAATATATAGAAACAATCCGAAAGACAACTAGATATATATAGAAACAATCCGAAAGACAACTAGATATATATAGACACAATCCGAAAGACAACTAGATATATATATAGACACAATCCGAAAGACAAACTAGATATATATAGACACAATCCGAAAGACAACTAGATATATATATAGACAAAATCCGAAAGACAAACTAGATATATATAGAAACAATCCGAAAGACAAACTAGATATATATAGACACAATCCGAAAGACAAACTAGATATATATAGACACAATCCGAAAGACAACTAGATATATATAGACACAATCCGAAAGACAAACTAGATATATATAGACACAATCCGAAAGACAAATTAGATATATATAGACACAATCCGAAAGACAAACTAGATATATATAGACACAATCCGAAAGACAACTAGATATATATAGACACAATCCGAAAGACAA
>MJUT01049254.1:613029-655219 GCA_002080005.1 Gigantidas platifrons | reverse complement strand
AGTGTGGTAGGCCGTGGGTTCATCAGTGGTGTAATGGTTAGTGTGCTCACATCGAGTGTGGTAGGCCGTGGGTTCACCAGTGGTGTAATGGTTAGTGTGCTCACATCAAGTGTAGTAGATTGTGGGTTCATCAGTGGTGTAATGGTTAGCGTGCTCACATCAAGTGTAGTAGATTGTGGGTTCATCAGTGATGTAATTGTTAGCGTGCTCACCTCTAGTGTGGTAGGCCGTGGGTTCATCAGTGGTGTAATGGTTAGTGTGCTCACATCGAGTGTGGTAGGCCGTGGGTTCATCAGTGGTGTAATGGTTAGCGTGCTCACCTCAAGTGTAGTAGATTGTGGGTTCATCAGTGGTGTAATGGTTAGCGTGCTCACCTCAAGTGTAGTAGATTGTGGGTTCATCAGTGGTGTAATGGTTAGCATTCTCACCTCAAGTGTAGTAGATTGTGGGTTCATCAGTGGTGTAATGGTTAGCGTGCTCACATCAAGTGTAGTAGATTGTGGGTTCTTCAGTGGTGTAATGGTTAGCGTGCTCACCTCTAGTGTGGTAGGCCGTGGGTTCATCAGTGGTGTAATGGTTAGCGTGCTCACCTCTAGTGTGGTAGGCCATGGGTTCATCAGTGGTGTAATGGTTAGCGTGCTCACCTCTAGTGTGGTAGGCCGTGGGTTTGGGTTCGAGTAATGGTCTGGTGAAACCAAAGACTATAAAATTTGTATTTGTTATGTTGCTTCTTCTTATGGTAAAGGTGGGTTCGATTTGTCATCTGGCAAACAACAAATGTCATGTCTTTAATAATAATAGATATTGTAGCTCTTGTGTGTGTATATAAAACATCTAAAATGGTTTGTAAAACAACACCAAGTACACAAAACAGTGATAAAGAGTTAAAAACTTTGTTGAATGACAAAATTTTCGTCTCACCCAGAGACTTTTTCAATGTCTAATGTCAAACCAAATAAAATTAGGAATTAAAACTAACAATCTTTCCATTCTTACATGGACGTATGGATTTCTCTATCTAAATTAAAATTTGTCACCCCAACAGGCAAACGATCAAGAAATAGTACACTCACAAAAGTTGCAATTTATGGTACACCTGAAACAGAGACAAAATGGATACCACTTACACACATAGACATGACTGTTCATTTACCTGACTTGGTACAGGTAACAATAGTGGTGAATGAAATGATTGTATGGACCCGAACCTCCCCCCCTTAATGAAATGATGCCCTCATGCAAATGTTCCAACATAGGAGTAAAATGATGACCTTCACATATAATTGGGTGAGCAGGGTAAAAAAAACCACAGAGTATATTTATTCTCCTCAATGCTGAAGTTGTTTAATGTTAGTTTTATAAAAGAGAGCTGATGGCCTTGATCATCATTTAAATGTTTAGTCTTCTGTGGACAAATTGTCTGTTTACCGACTTTTCAAAATTTTCTTCTGGTATTCTACTTTTGTTCCTCCATTACACTAGGTTGAAATACTGCTGAGTGTGGTGTAAATCAAAGTGCTGCATCCTATGACAATAGTAATTTGTCACTGGTATTGTCATGAGAGTGAGCGAATTATTGTTGTTTAACACCAAATAAGCAGTTTTGCAGCTATACCATGTTGAGAACGAGTTAAATTCGATGATATGATGATATCCACTTTGTACTAGACCAACATGTTGGTTGAATTTTCATAGTGCTAGCTCTCTGAAACAGCAGTTTGTGGATAGACATGTCACACCACCCCGACACATTATCCTGATTCAGAGTCAATCAGTCTTTGCTCTTTCACCTTAATGCTGCATGCTTAGAGGAGAAGCATCGAATACCAATTTTAGAGTATTTGATTTAGCCTGACCGAGACTCAAGCTCATGATCTACTGCACTCTAGGTGAGCTTGCTAACCACTACACCACAGATACAGTCTTATTGTCAGGAGAAATATGGGTAGTAAAACAGATTTTTCTGGAAAGAAAACACCAAAATTGTATGATTTATTTATTTTTTATTTGTGTACATCCACCCAAAGGACAAAGAAACAGTATATCTACATATCACAGAATAATCAACAAAATCACTAGCATTCAAATCTTGTTTTTATCACGTGTAACTTTTTTCTCCCGAAACTCTATTACAAAAACATTTTTGGTAGCTACATTGTCTTTATATATGCAAAAAAAAAAAAAAAAATCTAATTCACCCTAGTTAAAGTTTATAATTATAGATTGTGTGATGAAAATAACTTTTCATTGAAAATATTTTTAATTAATAAATTTAAAAAAAATTAAAAGTTCAAAAGTGGTAAAAAAAATTCCCGTCAAATGGAAGGGAGGTAATAGACAAAAAAAATATGTAGCTACCTTCAATCATAAAGACTTGCATCTCTCCCATCATTTAAAAACTTTTTAGTCCATACTGGTCTTGTATCATTACTGTATCATCTAAATACAGTATCAACAGGTAACCAGTCGTAAAACATCTTAAATGTGCACTCATAAAATATTTTTATCCAATCAAACTTGAGAATTATCAATGTTAAATTTTTGTTTATGAAATTACAAGTTAAAAGCCTTTTTTAACTTGTAATTGCATATTAAATCCATAGATAATTAAAAAAAACCAACAAATCAATAACTTGAAAAAGTTACACATGATAAAATAAAATGTTAGATTGAACTGGAATTCCACGTCTTAAATTAACTTTGGTATCATGTGATTTGTGGAACCAATCAGAATCCTTCAATTAATTTTCCTCATTATGCATCTCAAATTTTACAAAGAAAACCATATAAAATCATAAATAAAAAAAAATATACAAACTGGAAATAGGTATACATGTTTGTGTGATGGTGAAAATGAACATTCAAAATATATCAAACCCACTGTTACCTTGACCTCTTAAATCGATATCTTTTTCAAATAAAATAACAAAGTTTCAAAACAATGAGCTTTGCCTAAATGAATACTAATGACAAGTTGACATAAAAAAAAATGTTAAAAATGAGAGAATACTTATTTGCTGGCAAAGAATATATGGTAATGGTCTTCTTTATTGTTTTAGCTGACCTTTTCTCCTTGCAAAGGACGGGACTTGAACAATATACCACTGGAGTTTGCATGCCAATTTTGTATGAAAATTAATGAATTTTTCAATTCATCCTCCTGCCAAGTCAAGATATTTATTTGCAAACTTGGGTTTTAATCCAAACTTTTTCACAAATGCAGGTTTTAATCCCAAGAAGATGTATTTCCCAAGGAACCAGTTATGTATGGTATCCATATCATAAACAAATAGATGTGGTAAATAATTGATGGGTGAAATTCACAGCATAAATAATAAATAAAATAAAGATGAAAAATAAATAAGATGGCAAAATGAAGATTGTAATATTGAAAACATCTATAACAAGACAACAACTTATTGCTGTGAAACATTATCTATTTTTTGTCAGCATGATAAAAACAAATATTTACTGTTAAACACTGATATTATTTGCACTAAATTGTGTTAAAAAAACTTGTAAACAAAAATAAATGAATAAATTAGTGCAGTATGAACAAAAATACCAATGGGTGAATTAAACTGTCAAGGGATAAAAAATATGAGGGATGTCATCCAAGGATTTGGATTATCACTCGGAACAACTGAGTAATGATTAACAAAATGTTAGGGATGGTATTAGGGAGTTTTATACTGAACATCGGAGTAACGTTTATTAAATAATAAGGGATGTCAATCAAGTACTTGAGTATCGCTCTAAACATCTCATTATCAATAGGTCAATGTACTACTTGTAGGGTTCAGTAGACTCTGCAATGAGAGAGTGATCTTGTGGCAGGAGGTCAAAATTTGGATTCTAAGTCATAGCAAAATTTCAACTTTAATAGTTGATAGGCTCCTTCTTTGTTTTCAAGGGATGTTTGTATGACCTCCCCCAACACCCCTCTTCCTGTCTGGTTTTTTTTTTTCATTCCCTTTCTAAGTGAGAAATTACATATTCATTTGGAAGAATTAATGAGTACTCTCCAGAAATGATTTTTCTGTGATATTGACATCCCTACAACATCTATATGTAATATCCATAAAAGTGCATTGTTATTTTTCAGGGTTTTTCTTAAAGCAAAACATTATTAAAACAAGTGAAAAATGGAATGTGGTACATGTACATACATCATCATGAGGAATTTAAAACAAACAAACAAACGCATGTCTTCCTTTGGATAATTTCATAACATACATTATAATACTACGTGTGGTAAATAAAATATACATATCTATTGCTGATAGTCTTAACTTGTGAAATAAAAATGCATTATAAAGCCCTCTGCTGTGTAAAATGCCAAGATTTAATCAAATATTATTACAAACAACACTATGTTAAAACTTCCACTGAAGCAAAATGTTTCTATGGCAACCAAACATGTAGGTATTGTCCCATAAACAAAACTTAAGTTATAAATATTTATTTCACAATAACAACACATTTCCAGAATATATTGATGTTTCTTAACATTTTTCTTTTTGGGAAATGTCTGACCTTATTTCATTTTGTATCCTGCCTAACATTCGTATTGCTTAGAAAATCAAAATTAATAATGTTCAAAATCAATCAACATGATGTCTAGAATTAAACAAATCAAATATTAAATGCCTACTTCAAAACATAAATATGCATTTTACTCTGTCCATGCATTAAGTCACAAAACTTTTGAGCAAGAGCATGTACTCGTACTCCAAAATCATCCAACCAGAAAACTGTATATATTGTATACAATGTTGTGATTGGCAGTTTTTCGAGTATTAAAACAAAAATAGTATTCAAAAGTTTTATGACTGCGAGGTCCATAATGTTGGAAGTTTGCTCGTTATATTTTTCTGTATTCTTCAATATACAGTACATATATATTTCTTCAATAACATCTGAAAAGCATTTGTTTTTGGCAATTCTATTAACTAATAAAAACAAAACTGAGATTTTCATAACCATTTGGAATTCTTTCAAGACAATAAACAGCAGTCACAATCATATATAACTTATAACATAAATATCGCAAATATTAACGTGCTGTCCTCCTACGACAGGTAAATATTAGCATGCTGTCCTCCTCTGACAGGCAAATATTAATGTTCTGTCCTCATCTGACAGGTTTGTATTCCATAAACATAGCAAACATTTTAAGTATCTGTATACTTTCAAAAATTTAATGAATTCAAAGTATTAATATTTAGAATACACACAGTGTATCTAGACTCTATCCTCAATCGTCAAAACAAATTATGCCACGAGTAAACAAACTTCATATATACTCATGAAAACACATATTGCACAAGTGAGTTCAGCAATTTTTTTGGGGGTTGGTGGGGGGTGTTTCTTGTTTGTTAATAAGTTGCTTAATTTTCTCCTTATACTTCGCATGAATTTTATAATAGAATAAAATATAGTACTGTCAAACCTGTATTAAGAGGACAAAGGTGGCCTTATAAGACAGGTGACCTCTTAAAAGAGGTTCAATTCATATTAAATCTTCAATGACAGAACAAGAAAGAAGTGACCTTTTAATGCAGGTGACTGCTTAATAGAAGTGACTGCATGGACAGGTTTGAGTGTACATCATATGAATAATTTTTAACATTGTCTTTTGTAAAACAAGTGAAAATTTCACATACACAAAATTTCCCACATCAACAGTATTTCTATACACCATATTATAATTTATTCATATTTTCTTTTATAAATTGTACACATGTAATAGACTTAATACAGGTTAAAATATTTTAAAATAAAAACAATATTGATATCAAATTTGGTGCACATGACACGTTTCTGAAATAACCTTCATCATGTATGCTCAAAATCAAAATATAAAAAAAAGCCAAATAATTAAAATATTTTAAAAGTTCTTCAGCTGTGTTAATGTTGTTCAATGTTGTCACATCTACTATTACATTTTATATATTTGTTCTATAAATTTTGTCACCAAAACTCATGTTGTTTTTTTTTTGTATTCATACCCGCTCGCACACACATAAAATTAAAATTCTACATTTATTAACTGGGACCCAAATTTTAAATGCAGACCTTTTATGTTGATTGGACCAAAATGTTTAAATTCTTAAAATGTTGTCGACAAATTTAGTCATAAAGACATGTCAAAATATAAAATAAATAAAATACATATAAAGTATATTTTAAATAAATACTTGTACAGTAGTCATTTAAGATAAAACCATGTCATTCAAACTCGGCCATCAACAATAAGCAAAAAGATAATATGTTTTTCTTTGCATTCCTTTGACGAGTTCTTAATTCTTTTAAGTCCATATCAAGTGAGAGAGAAATACATAGAATTTGTTTCACCTTTACTACAGATGAATCATAATTAAGGGAGAGAACTTCTTCTGTCTGCTATGCTTCGTTATTTCAAAATTCAGAGCTCGGCAATATCCTTTCAATAAGTCTACTGAACAAGTAAAATGGCACACTTTAAAATTTGCTGTATATGTTTGGTGATCATGAACTCTTTGGGAAGGGTTGTTTGCCTCTTTGAGTTAGTCCTTCGAATCGTTTGTAGGTATAATTAATAAACACCCAATCCTTATATTTACTGTCTTTATCACTTTCTGTAACAGTCTGTAACTGATTATTCTGAGTTGTTGCTGGAAATAAAAATACCTTTGTTTAACTTGTTTGATGAGTGAGTGCTTAATGTTTAATCCCTAAGTTACTAGAGTTATTGAGTAATTGATTGTTGTCTTACACCCAACTCTAAGTTACTAGAGTTATTGAGTAATTGATTGTTGTCTTACACCCAACTCAACAATCGTCTTAGCTATATTATGACAAGAACAAGTTACATTTAATGAGATGATGATGATGTCCACTTTGTACTAGACCAACACGCATAGTTGGATTTTTATAGTGCTAGCTCATTGAAACAACAGTCCACAGGCAGACATGTTGCTCCACTCGGACACATTATTCCGATTTCGAGCCAATTAGTCTTTGCTGTTAGTCCTTAATGCTGAGTTCTTAGTTGGGGAAGAAACAAATACCAATTTTATAGTCATTGGGTTGTCCCGACTGGGGCTAGAACCAATGATCTACGTCACTCAAGGTGAGCATACTAAACCATTACACCACCAAAACCATAACTTGTTTGATGTCACGTATAACAGACATATACAATTTATTTATATTTTCGTAAAAAATATACAATTTATTTGTACAACCTTTAGAAATAGGTAAGAAAAGCAAGCTTTTCTAGCCTGCTTCACAGAAAGTGCAACAATGTATGTATATTATGTTTATCCTGCAATGTAAAAAAAAAGTTGAGCTACTGTCAATTTTACTACTAAATTCCACTTTCATATGGTAATTATCTTAACATTAAATTTTTTTGTAGTTTTTATAAATTCTACATTGAAATTTGTTTTATAAAACCATTATTTCTTTTGGATAAAACAACATACTGTTATGGTATGACCTTAAGACCTTATAATGGGTATATAAAACAAAATACTGTTATGGTATGACCTTAAGACCTTATAATGGGTATATAAAACAAAATACTGTTATGGTATGACCTTAAGACCTTATAATGGGTATATAAAACAAAATACTGTTATGGTATGACCTTAAGATCTTATAATGGGTATAATAAAACAAAATACTGTTATGGTATGACCTTAAGACCTTATAATGGGTATAATAAAACAAAATACTGTTATGGTATGACCTTAAGACCTTATAAGTTATGGTATGACCTTAAGACCTTATAATGGGTATATAAAACAAAATACTGTTATGGTATGACCTTAAGACCTTATAATGGGTATAATAAAACAAAATACTGTTATGGTATGACCTTAAGACCTTATAATGGGTATAATAAAGAACCATAACTCATTAATATGACAACAAAACTTAAAGAACATTAAAATACAAATGTTCTTGTTACAAAATTTTAAAAAGAAACTACATAAAGGAGATGACCAATTCAAGAAAATTAAACTTGACTTACGCCACTTGAGATCAATTTCTGGAAAATCATCAAAGTTTGATGTGTCATCTATACTTTTAACATCTACTGGAATGGCTGCTGGTCTCTCCCTGAAATTTAATGTTAGGTCAATTAATAATTTGTTTATTAGATAAAAATGTTTGTGTGTTTAACAAAGAAATATTTTTAGTTATCTTGTTAAAATAACGGTCAGATTTGCTGTATTAAAAAAACCAAATACTGATCAGTAATAATTATTAAACTTTATGTGTCATATTTTTATGTAATGTAAATAAATAATCTTTTCACAATTTTAAGTCACAACGATTACATAATGATATAAAATTGTGCCATGACTTAATTTATTGTATAGTGTACATACATGTATTTTTTGTATTAAACATGAATGCATTCTTTTCCTTTGATCTTTTTATAGTTTATTTACCACCATGTAAGCAACAGCTAAGAACTATGGAATACTGGTAATACACACAGATACCAGATATTGCACACTTTAAATCTAGGCTGTAGTTTTATTACTCTCAGAGAGCCGTGCAATAATCAACGACCTAGATATGATATTACATGGCTTCATGTTATAAATTATTTATACCACGGTTTTCTGAGTAAAACGTTCACATTAAATTGTTTAAGAAATAAATCATGGAAGCCAGAATGTGTTGAGAGTTTTAACATGGATTGGCGGATATTAGTATTTTATCCCGAGCCAGAAGCGAGGGATAAAATTTACTAATATCTGCCAATCCATGTTAAAACTCAAAACACATTCTGGCTTCCATGATTTATTTCGATTCTGATATGTCTAAGAGTACAAATACGGTAGTATACTTTGATTGGAAATATACATACGCTTGTGGAAAATGTCGCACACAATTTTTGTAACTCGAATAATTCCGCGCCCTCTGTCGACATTATTCGGGTCATAATTTATGCTGCCAATGGAAACGTCAGTCACATTCATCGGCGCATGTGCTAATGAGATAATACGAAGAAATAATTCTGGTTTTTTTTAACAAAGGGAAAGAGTGAGGTCATGTTAGAATTAACTGTTTTACTCGAAAACCATGGTATAAATATTACAGATTGTATGTGGGAAATAAGTGATTACTGTATTTCTGTCAAAACAAAAATAAGCTAAAATCTCACATATAAAAATTTTACCATTAGTCGTTAATAAAAACAAACCTGATATGTTCCCAATCAATTCCTCTAAAAAATACATGTGATTTGATTTCATCTATACTATTAGCACCTATTCTGTGTTCAGGATCACAGCAAAACCTGGAAATAAACAAAATATTAACAATAAATATAGATTCTCCTTCAGTTGCCCGTGGGTTACGATATTTCTCCACTCAAGAGAGTTAAATTAAAATTTTTAACCACAAGCCATTAGGCAAGTGGTTAAAATTTTAAATTTAACTCTCGAGAGTGGAGAAATATCGTAACCCACATGGGAAACTGAAGGAGAATTTATTTCTCCCATTATTTAACACGAACTTTATTTCAAAATTTGAAATTAACGCAGGGAAAGGCACGAGACATTTTAATCCTCGAGGATTACAGATTTTTCTACCACTGGTTCAGCGGGGTTAAAACGCCGTAATAATGGGAGAATTGCTGTTTAACACCAAGTAAGCTATTTTTCAGCTATATCAAGTAAAATTCTGATTAGATGATAATGGTGTTAGCTTTAAACTTAACCAACATGCTGAGTTGGAGTTTTATAGTGCTAGCTCACTGAATCAATAGTATGCAGGTAGACATGTCGTTCTACTCACACACATTATCCTGATTCCCCGAGCCAAGCAGTCTTGCAGTTACGCCTTAATGTTGCGTGCTTCTGAGAATTTCATAGTCAATGGACAAGTTAAAATGAAAGTTATAATAGAGGCCTGAAATTGCATAAAACAAGCACATAAGATTAAGTGTACATGCTTTGTACTATGATCAATAAAAGTATGTATTCTCCTACCAAAATGATGTTGTGGAACTTCAATAAGCCTAAACACCAATTACAGTGAAAAATATCTAAACTGAACTATGAACTGGAATCCTGTAAACAATGTACGAAATCTTTTTATAATTAACTTGAATAAACTGAACATAAAAGTTGGTTGAAGGGAGGAACGTTCACTGTATTTAGTGTATTTCTAGTTTACCTTTGTATCAACTCTCTAGCTTCATTAGATATTGGCATTTCAGGAGGAAATACTAATGTCTCTCTCCAATTCATCACCTTCCTGTATGTTTCTTGTGGATTTTCTGAACAAAATGGTGGATATCCTAAAATACAAAATATAATTTACCGCATATGTCATTTTTCCCCATTTTTGAAAATACAGTCTTTCTGATGTATTACTCATAATTATTACATAGCACTTGTTTAATGCTGAATTTTCTGTTATATAAGGGGAATAACTCTAACAAAATACATACTAACAGGAGTACATGCCTTTTATTTTCCTTTTTTAATGTAACGAATATGAATCATGCTATTTTTTAAAGGTCAAATGAATCTCAATTGCAGATTATTATCCCTGCCATTCTGTTCCTACTGTTCAAATTCAGTGTGAAAATACTCAGAATTTGTCAATTGACATGTGTGTTTGTGGGGGGGTATATGGAATTTGAGAACATTTGTTCAATGATAATTTGTATCCACTGAACTAAAAGCCAGAATACAAATTAAAATAATGGTGAACAGGCCTATTCTTATCAAAACTTCCATTTCAAGACGTATCTTAATACAAAAATGCTAAAATCATATGATTGATTTGATTTTTGGTGTTTTAACGCCACTTTCAACAATATTTCAGCTATATCATAGCGACCAGTTTTAGTGGTGGGGGAAGCCGGAGTAGCCGGAGAGAACCACCGACCATGGGGCAAGCAACTGGTAAACTTTATCACTTGCGGCTGCGATTCGAGTGCACCCTTTTTTGTAATTTACAAAGCCGGGCACGAACCCACGCCGCATTGGTGATAGGCTTGTATAAGTTGTTAGATCCAACGACCTAACTCATTGAGCCACCCGGGCCCCACTAAAATCATAGACCAAGCTAATCATCAATGCCTGTTGATCCACACCTAATGGAGGGGGTCGTGATATTTAACGCCACTTTCAACAATATTTCAGTTATACTGGTGGAGGAAACCAGAGAACACAGGGAAAACCAACCTCTAATGAAGTAACAAAGTTTTCTAAATGCATAGAATTAAATAAAACACTGAAGAGTTCACGTTTAATCAAATTTATGAGCAAAATGACAATAACAAAAATTCCATGACTACTGTAGCTTTGCAAAGGGAGATAATTCAATTGTTTCTGATCTCAATCTGATGGCTTTTTTTTTATACAATGGAATGACAATATTGAGACCAAAGATCTAAACAACTATTTTACCTATCATCATTTCATACATAATGACACCTAGGGACCACCAATCACAGCTGCTATTATAACCGGTTTGCATAAATACTTCTGGTGCAATATAATCTGGAGTTCCTACTGTGGAATATGCCTGTAAAAAAATGAAGATCTCATAGGTATTAAAGGTGATTGATCATGAGAAACATTCATGACACTTTCAACCAATATATCACTTACAACACAATAAACATGGACATCAACGAGGATTAAAAACAATGAAATGTGTTTATTGTAGATGTCATCAGATAAATAGGTTTATCATATCATGAAGATTATCAAAGTTTTATTGAATCTCGTGCAATAGGAGCTTCAACATTTTGTATTTATACACAAGGGAAGCAACATTGTCCAAACATGCCACACTTTTAGGCCCTGTACAATATACAACTAGCAGATGTTCCTTTCTTACGGGTTGTAAACTAGATAATATTTCTTACCCTAGGGTTTCCTCTAGGCCAGCATAGCAGTTTTTAGACAAATTATTATAGCCCATAATATTTGTACAATATTCTAAATACAGTATTTAATATAGTACATATTTGAGTCTGCAAACAATACGCCTACATTAAAAAAATATTTTAATACTGAATTTTAGAGTGAGTGAGTGATTGTAGTTTAATGCCAATTCAGCAAGTTTTCAGCTATATCATGGCGAGTACAAGTTAATTTTCAATGAGATGATGATAAGGTTCGCTTTGTTCTAGACCATTACACTGACTTGGGTTTTTATAGTGACAAGAGTCTGCAGATAGACATGTCGCCCCACCCGGAAACATTATCCTGATTCTGAGCCAACCAGTCTTTGCTTCTTCTCCTTAATGCTGCATGCATAGCAGAGAAGCAACAAATACCAATTTAATAGTCTTTGGTTTGAACCGACCGGGGCTCAAACCAAATGCTATCTACTGCACTCGAGACAAGCAAGCTAACCATTATACCATAACCGATGTGGTTCTGACTTTTAGAAAATTATGATACATACTAGAGCCCTTCTGTTTCTTTTCCAGCTCTCTGCTCTCCGTTTGGAATCCATTGGATTACCAGCTGTAAAATATTAAAAATTAGTTTTAACAACAGAAACAAACCAGTCTAATCCTTTAAAGAGCAGAGTTTAACAATCAAAATTAGAAAAAGAAAAATTAGTTTTAACAACAGAAACAAGCCAGTCTAATCCTTTAAAGTGAAGAGTTTAACCATCAAAATTAGAAAAAGAAAAATTATTTTTAACAACAGAAACAAACCAGTCTAATCCTTTAAAGTGAAGAGTTTAACAATCAAAATTAGGAAAAAAAAATTTGTTTTAACAACAGAAACAAACCAGTCTAATCCTTTAAAGTGAAGAGTTTAACAATCAAAATTAGAAAAAGAAAAATTAGTTTTAACAACAGAAACAAACCAGTCTAATCCTTTAAAGTGAAGAGTTTAACAATCAAAATTAGAAAAAGAAAAATTAGTTTTAACAACAGAAACAAACAAGTCTAATCCTTTAAAAGTGAAGAGTTTAACAATCAAAATTAGAAAAAGAAAATTCTGTATGAAAAGAGAGAGAAAATTTGAGTTTAGAACCAACTTGTTTATTTGAAAGTGTGTTGTCTTATTGTGAGGTAGATACTATGTGAAGGTTTTTCATTATTTGTTAGTATCTGTATTGACATTGGAGATCCAATAATCTAGAGGGGAGGGTCGGGATCCTACTAACTGGATTAACCCTACCACATTGTGATGTCAAAATGTCCTAAACAACTGTCATTTCAAATGGTATCCTCTACCATGTCTGCGTTTATACTGTTATAGTATCTTACCATAGCTCTACATGAATCAGGTACCAGGAAAGCTATATCTTGGTCAGTGACCATATACAACACAATTTTATTCAGTAAATGCAATTTGCTTGCTCATATAGAACCAGTACAGGATAAAACAAAATATCAAGCTATGCAATAACATTCTTCAAATCTTCTTGTAATGTGAAACACTTTTTGGATGGTAATGTGAAACATTTGTTGTATGGTAAAGTGAAACATTTGTTGTATGATAATGTGAAACATTTGTTGTATGGTAATGTGAAACACTTTTTGGATGGTAATGTGAAACATTTGTTGCATGGTAATGTGAAACATTTGTTGTATGGTAATGTGAAACATTTGTTGTATGGTAATGGGACACATTTGCTGTATGGTAATCAATGTGAAACATTTGTTGTATGGTAATGTGAAATGCTTTTTGTATTTCATTGTTAAAAAATTATTGATTGAACTTACATGGTAGACATATGTCACCTGCCTATTTTTACTAGTAACTTATAGCAGACCTGCTGTTAGTTTACCCATGTTTCAATTGGTATTGTGTTAGGAGTTTAAAAAACTCCAATTGGAACTGATCTATTGTAGGAATACAATTGCCTTTGTTTACAGGTGAATCTTATTGTTGGACATTTAAACTTCTTATTGTATGACTGGAAGAGAGAATTCAATCACCCATTGATTAAAACTCCCCAGAAAAAATTTCAACTCATCTTATATATGTATAGATGTATGTACATGTCCTATAGAAAGAAATACTAGTACTATCATTACCGTTGCATAAGGCGTGGCATTGACCTTGAAATCTCCAGAAAAAAACTAGTTTGTCTATAATGCCATTTTTAAGTCTATTATGGTGAATAATTATTTGCCTCAATTATTAATGCAGACTGAAGTTGTTCTAAAATTTCAACCTCCATATCATCCTCAACTTGACACATGTGAATATTGTTTCCATATCATTAAGCAAATATTAAGATCAGACAGTGACTATTTTTGACCATACTCGAACAACAATTTGTGATGCTATTATTGATGGAGTAACCTTTGAAAAATCGGAAAACATCTTTAAGCATTGTGGATATATTCATTAAAATTATATAAAGTTTTTTGTAGGAGTTCATGTTATTTGCATTTATTATTTTTCTGATTAAAATTTGTACCATATTATTTTTTTCCATAACGATTTTCCTTTTTCTCAATATTCCCTCTAACATGCATGGTTACTGTAATTAGAAACCCTACATTTGTTGAATGATGTTTGAGGGTTAGGGTCATGGTGTTTAATGCCACTTTCAACAATATTTCAGCTACAAAAATGTATATCGTGGCTGTCAGTTTTATTGAAAGGAAACCAGAGTACCAGGAGAAACCACAGACCTGCCGCAAGTCACAGATAAACTTTATTACATAATGTTGTATCAAGTACACCTCACCATGTGCAGGATTCAAACTCACAACTTTAGTGGTGATATGCACTATTGCATAGGTAGTTGTAAATCCAACTATCATATGATCATGACCACGGCGGCCCCTGAATAATGTTTGATTTTTAGAAAACAATTTAATTAAAAACTAAGTTTTTTTGTTTTGTTTTCTCAATACACATATTTAACCATATATCCAGATTATTTGCAACCAGAATGAATCTTATTACTTGTGGCAAATAATTTTCAAATTAAAGTTCTTCCTATTTCTCTAATGTCAAAAATGGACTTAAAATGGCATTATAGACACAAACTAGTTTTTTTCTGGAGATTTCAAGGCCAAGAGGGGGTGCCCATTATGCACCAATGCGCCTTATGCAATGGTAATGATAGTATTTCTTTCTATAGGTCATGTACATATACATCTATATACATAGATATGTATATAAGATGAGTTGAATTTTTTTCTGGGGAGTTTTAATCAATGGGTGATTGACTTCTCTCTTCCAGTCATACAATAAGAAGTTTAAATGTCCAACAATAGGATTCACCTGTAAACAAAGGCAATTGTATTCATTCAATAGATCAGTTCCAATTGGAGTTTTTCAAACTCCTAACACAATACCAATTGAAACATGGGTAAACTAACAGCGGGTCCGCTATAAAACATCTTATGTGTATCTAGGAAGAAATGTGGATTAGAGATGTTTACTTACAAAAATCACTGGGTTTGGCATTCGAGAGATCTTTGTAGTATTCTGTTCTATGGGATTTTTTCAGGCCTGTACAGAGACCAAAGTCAGATAGTTTGATATGTCCCTGAAAATAACATTAATACATAAATATATAATTTATTGCAGCAATTTTCTATTTTGTTTTAATTCAGTGTGTAAAGCAGATACTTTACTTGCTTACGCACCAATAATAAATAATTCAAAATTGTCAGCAATTTTTTCAGCTATGAATGAGTACAAACTCCAACAAGAATGTATAATACTGAGTATAAACTCCAACAAGAATGTATAATAATGAGTACAAACTCCAACAAGAATGTATAATAATGAGTATAAACTCCAACAAGAATGTATAATAATGAGTATAAACTCTAACAAGAATGTATAATAATGAGTATAAACTCCAACAAGAATGTATAATAATGAGTACAACAACAATAATTTGAATGTTCAGTGAAGATAAGAGGTTCAATTTGTTGATATTGAAGAAATTTATGACCATCACCGTTTAAACTTTCTTTTCATAACTATTTCATCATCAAGACATTTTAATGACAATAATACATAATTGAAACTTGATTCAGAAGCTGGGGAGATTAGATTTATGATTCCATCTTTCGATTCCTAGTATTTATGTTACATGAATTGTTATTGTATATGTTATATCTATATATCTGTGTTATTGTAATACTGTATAGAGAATACCTTGTGATTCAATATTATTTACGCTAAATCCTTATAATGTTTATTGCATGAAAACAAATCTGAGCTAATAATAAATGATAATCTGCTTACATCTTTGTTAAAAAGTTTATAGATGCACTATATGTTGAGGGACAGTGGTGGCTGTGATTGTATGGTAGTTTGTTTACATCTATTTATGTAATTAGTACCTATCATCATCAAAGTTGTCAGTTCTATTCCGGCACGGAAATCGATTTGATCAAGTTTTTCAGTGACTTGTGATAACTCAGTGGTTTAATATTTCCTTTACTAAACAACCAACAGCCATGATACAGCGGAAATATTGTTGAAAGTAACGTAAAACACTCGCGATCCTACAGCCTTCATTATAAGTGAGTGATTGAGAGATCTTGGTTTAACACTAAATGAGCAATTTTTCAGCCCTATCATAGCGAGAACAAGTTATATTTCAATGAGATGATGATGGCTGTTTTGAATTATTCCAACACGCCTGGTTGGATCTTTATAATGCTAGCTCACTGAAACAACAGTTCTCGGGTAGACATGTTGCTCCACTCACACACATTATCCTGATTCAGTCTTTGCTCCGAACTCCTTAATGCTGTCTGTTTAACAAACAAACAATAGATACCAATTTCATAACCTTCATTTTAACCAAACCATTACATCATCGATTCGGTTCATTATTATACGAATTTCAATTAATTTACTTACTTTAGCATCTAACAATAAATTATCGGGTTTAATATCTCTATGTATAAAGCCTAATTTATGTATGGAGTCTATAGCCACTATTGTTTCAGCCACGTAAAATTGTGTCTGTTCGTCTGTTAAAGTATCTTTCTTCATGAGTAATGTCATCATGTCTCCACCAGGTAAAAACTCCATTATGAGGTATAAATTTTGTTGGTCTTGGAAAGAATAAAACATTTTCACAACCCAGGTATGATCTGCTTCAACTAATATATCACGTTCTGCTCGTACATGAGCAATCTGAAATAAAGAAAAAAACATAAATACATTATGTAGGCAGCTATTATTGAGAATTAAATGGGTAATAAAACAAGAATTAAAATAGGCCAACAACATGACCAATGGGTGGAATTGAAGGAAGGGTTGAGATTTTAAACTCATGCTGGTCTGTAAACATCAGTGCCATTGTGGATGTACATATGTAGTTCGGAAATTGGGACATGTACAATTAATGATGCTAGGAGACAAGCTGCACACAAAACACAATTAAAATACATGTTTTTTGTCGAATCTCACCAAACGACATTTTATACTCAAGTTGTAAAGGTATGTATTGACTTCCAATGCAAAAAACTTACAAGCATTATCCCTATAACACTTATATAACAAAATGAATAACAATGTAAATGTTGTGTTTCTTATGAAGAAGAAACAAATTATCTAATCTTCTAAAAAAAACAAAGGTTTAAATATAGATTATGTTTCACAGACTCTCATGGTATATTTAGGTACATGTGTACTAGTGACTACACCACTGCTGTAATGTTTCTTTAAAAAAACCCAACTACATAGCTATTTTCTATTTTTACAACTAATGGGTTTAGGTCATAAATACAAATTAATAAATCCTATTATTTTAACTTAAAAGTCAACAAAAACCAATATGTTAGAATATACATAATTATCTCATAGTTTGACATACTGAATACTTAACTTTTGTTTTGACCTTTAAATCTATCTCAAAAAGTACAGTTAGACCTGCTCATGCGGTCACCTGTATTAAGCAGTTACCTGTATTAAAAGGTCACCTTTTTCTTATTCTTTCATAGAAAATTTCATATGAATTGAACCTCTTTTAAGAGGTCACCTGACTTAAAGGGCCATATTTTCTTTCTTCCAAATGTGACCTCTTAATACAGGTTTGACTCGCTGTACCTGTAAATTTCTTGTAGTACATTTGACTTGTCTTAATTAAAACATAAACTAAATTTAGAAATCTACTTAATTAAACTTAATCCATTTACTTTGAGTCATCTGAAGAATAAATCTTAAAGATTTTCTATTTTTGCAATGGCATAAATATAAATCAAATATTGGGAAATGTACATTTACAGATTTCTTAATTATATGACCTAACTGAATCTTTGGAATCATGTCTGCTTGCTATAAAAGTAAAATATAGGACATTTTATTTATTAACATACTTTTTTTTTTTTTATCAAACTGATCTTTTTTCTAACATGTCTGGTTTTTTACTTATTTCCATACAGCAATTAATTAACATGAAAACTGAAACATGACTGACCATTTTTTCTCTCTCTAATATTACAGCATTTAACTAATATGAAAACTCAAACATACCTGATCTTTTTCAAGCATGTCTGCTTTTCGTAAGATTTTCATGGCATATACATGACCTGTATCTTTTTTCTGTACTAACCGTACCTGTAATAACAAAAGTAACAATTAACACACATATATATCTTCTATCTTTCACAACTGTATCGGTGGTGTAATGGTTAGCGTGCTCGCCTTGAGTGCGGTAGATCGTGAGTTAAAGCCATAATCCGGTCAAACCGAAGACAATAATATTTGTATTTGGTGCTTCTCCGATAAGCATGCAGCATTAAGGAGAAAGAGCAAAGGCTGGTTGGCTCAGAATCAGAATAATGTGTCTGAGTGGAGGAACATGTCTACCCGCAGACTGTTGTTTCAGTGAGCTAGCACTATAAAAATCCGACTCAGCGTGTTGGTCTAGTACAAAGCGGACCTCATCATAATCTCATTGATAATTAACTTGTTCTCGCCATGATATAGTTGAAAACTTGCTGAATTGGCGTTAAACTACAATCACTCACTCACTCTATTTTTCACTTTCATCCACAGTAGTTTCCCTTGCATTTAATAGTATTCAAATTTTGGAGTGAGAATGGATCATCAGAGATTATCTATATCAAACATTGTCGATGATTTGTAAATTTTCACTTTGATCTTTACACACGATAATATCTGTTATCAAGCGACCAGTGCAAAACAAACATATTATTGTTAATTTCTTATATGACTTTATATTGACATCTACTTTGACAAATCTATGTTGATACGTGTTGCTGGAAATGGACTTCTCATCGCCCCTCACATTTCAGACTTCACCTTCGATGCGATGTTGCTATGAGAATTCCACTGTCGCAAAACAAATCAACCATACTGTATATTTATTATACTTAGTTAGCTAGACTAAACAGTAAAAATATCAAAATAATTATAAATTAATATATTTGTTAAACGAAACCTTTAATAGCTACGGTTATGAGTTTATCATCACTTGTATCCAGTGACATACAGGTTCTGATTTGATTTGATTTGATTTTTGGTGTTTAACGCCACTTTCAGCAATATTTCAGCTATATCATGGCAACCAGTTTTAGTGGTGGAAGAAGCCGGAGTATCCGGAGAGAACCACTGACCATGGGCAAGTAACTGGTAAACTTTATCACTTGCGGCTGTGAGTCAAGTGCACCCTTTTGTTGTAATTTACAAAGCCGGGCACGAACCTACACTGTATTGGTGATAGGCTTGTATGAGTTGTTAGGTAATCCAACTACCTAACTCATTGAGCCACCCGGGGCCTCCATACAGGTTCTGAGTTGATATAACAACCTGTTAAAATTGAGTTATTCATTTTTATCTTGTACGGTTACTAGAAGTTACAAGATTGGGATATTATTGTCCTACATATTAACAAGAATTTATTTTCTATTTTCATTAAATTTTTTAATCTTTTCATTAAATACAACCTTTAAATCAAACTCCCACACAATCATAAATTTTCTAATTCTGTAAGAAGTATCTGTTTACCATTGCAAATCAATTGTATACAAAATGCATAGTCATGGCACAAACAAAGACTTGTTTGATGGTGATCTTTCAATGTATTTGTTTGATGGTGTTCTTTAAATGTATGGACGGCTTATCATTGGTCGATAATCAAGATAATATAACAATGTAATGGCAGCTTCTAGAAACATGAATACTTTTTGTACTCCTTTATAGTCAAACATCTGCTTCAAAATAAAGATAATGTTTCTATTTTTGTAAAAAATAAAAAAAAAATCTTAATAACATTGTGCAAAAATGTTTGTTCTCTTGTAAGCAATTTTTAAATCAAAGTACAAATGTATATCCTTCATTATGATGTTACACAACCAACTGACTGACCAACCATTCCACCTACCCACCCACCAACCAACCAACCAATCAATCAATCAATCAATCAATCAATCAATCAATCAATCAATCAATCAAATATATAAAATGAAACTGAAAATCATACATTGCCAAGGGGTCACAGAGTGGTCATTCATATATGTAAGGTCATTGACTTCTGACCACAAACCACAACACCACTTATGTGGGTTCAAGCCCCTCCATCTAATTATAGTGTCAATGTTTTCAGACACCTACAAGTAACCAAGGACAGGGGTCTAAATGGTCAGTTTGTTAATATTGCTGTGGCACCCCCCCCCCCCGTAGTATAATATTAAAATGACAGACGCCCAGATATAGCATTTATCAACAGAAGTAAAGACGACTGCTTAACTGCAGACTAGGGGTCTGTTTCACACTCATTTTAGGCTTTACAGCATGAGTAGGAGTTACAGTTGTTATTGAAGACGCTACTGTGACTATGAAATGCACAACAGCAATAACAAGATGTTGCACGCTATGTCATGCTAAGAATACCCCACTCAAAAATTCTAAGTCACACGTTAAACAGGAAGTAGATGTGCAGTAAACTTGGCAAGGGGAGACACCGTACAAGTCACTGTGCCAAGGCCATATATCAAATATAAAATCATTTTTTCCAGTAGAAGCTGAGATATCTGTTACGAAAGTTTTCATTTATACGGCAAACATGAATAATTCTAAGTCGCGCGGTAAACAGGAAGTAGATGTGCGGTAAGCAAGGGGAGACACGGTACAAGTCACTATGCCAAAGTCATGTATCAAAAATAAAATCATTTCTTCCAGTAGCAGCTGAGACATCTTTAACGAAAATGTAAACGGACGGACTAATGGACAAGGTGATTGCAATATAGCCCCCTGTCTACGAGTGGGGGTATAAAATCACTGTTCCTTTACTATAATATAAGATCAGGGGTTAAGGTTAGAATATAGCCCCCTGTCTACGAGTGGGGGTATAAAATCACTGTTCCTTTACTATAATATACGATCAGGGGTTAAGGTTAGAATATAGCCCCCTGTCTACGAGTGGGGGTATTAAATCACTGTTCCTTTACTATAATATAAGATCAGGGGTTAAGGTTAGAATATAGCCCCCTGTCTACGAGTGGGGGTATAAAATCACTGTTCCTTTACTATAATATACGATCAGGGGTTAAGGTTAGAATATAGCCCCCTGTCTACGAGTGGGGGTATAAAATCACTGTTCCTTTACTATAATATACGATCAGGGGTTAAGGTTAGAATATAGCCCCCTGTCTACGAGTGGGGGTATAAAATCACTGTTCCTTTACTATAATATAAGATCAGGGGTTAAGGTTAGGGTGTTTAACGTCACTTTCAACAATATTTCAGCTATATCGTGGTGATCAATAAACGTTCAGCACTGTTTCTGTCTTATTGTAATGTTGAATAGTCTCTCATGTTCATTTAAATCCATATCTTTTCTTATAACTAACATAATATAATTTCAAACTATAATAACTTTCACATATATATAATATATTTCTAATTATAGGTGTAGGTACATATTAGCTTGTGTTAAAGTTAAATAAATCTAAAGTTTTACTATATTGATTTTCAGGGAGGGGTATGGATAATCATTAAATTTTAAGTTCTCGTCAATAAATACACTCTCATAGTCTTAGCTTACAAAACAGGAAGTGTGCTTACAAAATAAATATTTGCACACTTTACAGTTTAAATGATTGACCTTGCTATTTGTTTATACCAGTGAGAGTGTTACCAAGCTAATTTTCTACTTTTAAATGTGGACCTATACCATATATTATAATGCCATATTGCTCAAGAGCAATTGACATTTTTAAAAGTTGTAGTTTAAAAATAGACCTGACTCTGGTAATAAAATGAAAAACAAAAACAAAAATACAATCAGATCTAGAACAATTCTAAAGTCTAATCAAAAATGAAATCCAAATAGAGAGGCAAAATTTATACAAATATACATAATTTGTAAGGGAAATTAAACTCAGTGGTTCAACTTTCCGCACATCTCAAAAATCTAATAGAAAAATAGCAGAAAGAGAGGGAAAATCAATTCCCCTATCATACATAATATGTGAGGAAAATTAAACTGGGTCAAGTTTCAGAACATATCCAAAATCTATTAATAGAAAAATCGTAGAAACGGGGGCAAAATAGATACCCCTAAAAGACACGACATATAAAGGAAATTAAACTGGGTCAAGTTTCAAGCATGGCCAGTTAAAGAATCACACAGCAACTGAACATGGAGTAGAGAAATGTCACACAACATATATTTTTGTCAAAATTAGGTCACAAGCACTTCATGATGACATACTTTTAGCATCCATCAACAAGACCTTCTAATTCTGGTCAAAAAAGAAATGCCACGATCTGAATTTTACATTTATAAAAAACAAAACAACACATAAGTCCCACTGATGAAACAAAATTAACTAAAACTTTTGTGTTATCATGATGGCCATAGACATTTACAACAAAGTCTTCACGTTAATCTACAGTAGGTGAATGAATTTACTTGTACTGGTATATTGTAATTAAGTGAAGATAAACATGTTGTTATCTAACAAGGATACGTTCACCTGTATTTTTTTTAGCATAGATTATCCAATATCGTGATAACTGTACTTTTGTCCTTTTATTTTTCATACTAAATGACTAATTAAAAGACATTTTAAAAGTGCTTTGTTTAAATTGCAGTCATTTGGGCATTATATCATTACATTAAATAGTGGACTCTAAATGTATATCTTATTTATACTATGATGCCTGACACGTAGACACGTATGTAAAATGTATGTGAGTGGTAAAGATGATAAAATCTGAATAAATCATCAGATTTAAACTTAAATATTTTTATTGTCTTAAAACTAATTTAAGTTTGTGACAAACAAACAATTTTTTGTTTAAACATGGCATGTATACACTAAAGGTATTGTTAATATTACATTGTATATATGCATTTTAAATCAGTACCTATCACCACTAACGTTGTGAGTTCAAATCCCATCCAGGAGAAGTGTACTCGATACAACATTATGTGATAAAGTTTGTCATTGACTTGCGACAGGTCGGTGGTTTCCACCGGGTAGTCTGGGTTCCTCCACCAATAAAACTGACCACCAAGATATAACTGAAATATTGTTAAAAGTGGCGTCAAGCATATTAACCCCTAACCCTCAAGTAAGAAATAGTCCTGTATCCTCAGTTCTAATGACTGCTTTGTAAATTAGTTTTTCTACTTGTATGGGTGTTTATGGGCTTTAAAGTTATTAATTTTATCATAGTCAAACATATTATTAAAATGTGGGTTTTTCAATAGCATATTCAAGCGATAACAACAATTTCTCTCTAGTTTGAGCTAATTTTACAATGTAACATAAATATCAGGCTTGATCTGATTATTTTATCTTAACTTCCGACAATTAGAAAAAAAAATGTTAAAAAAAACCCTCATCAACAAATAACCAAATGGATTAAATAAAAAGTTGCAAAATCATCATGAATTACTGCAATGTTTATAACTTCTTAATAATCTATAAATCACATCCTGTATTTTTGTTTACTTTATTTCTTTTTTTTTATTTCCTGTGAACAACAAACAAAAAAATATTCTTATACTTTTACAAGATAATACATTCAACTGTTTGTCAACATGAGAGAAGAACATTGCCTTTTAAAACAAAAATATAAAATAAAAAGTCACATGATTTTGTGTCCCTCAATGCAATCACAGGACAATCAAATGACATCAAAATAATTAGACATCAGGTATTGATTGAACTTTGATCAATTATTGACACTTTTATATAGATCTCAGGTAAATGACAATATCAATACACCTTCACAGCTGTGCACCATTTAATTAAACACTGATGTCAATTTTTATCCTACACTACCATAACTTAGTCGGATCAGTATTCGTTAAATCTTAAATCGGTACATAAAAATATTTGTTCGACAAGGCTAACATTTATAACATGCATAGCTATTCTAAATTTGCGAGCTGTCAGTCATTTGAAAAAAAAATAATGATACCAGAGTGTAAACAACTGACATCAAAGTGTAAAAAAAAAAAAAGATATCTGCCAACAGAATCAAATTTTGCATTGAAGATGTCCATGTACAATGGGGTTATTATTGATCAGAAGTCAGAGGATAGTGCCAGTTACTGGTATATAGATTTGTCAGATCTCCTACAATGCATCAATCTGACACCTTCAGAATAATTACTGAATAACTGATAAACAAAACTTTACATAACAAATCAATTAGCATTTTTGTTTTTAATTTAATACCTGTCCATATTCGACACAGAAGTAAGTGAAAGACATCGAGACACTAATTGACAATTGACAATTAATATCGCTACATCATAACCTAGGGCAGTAGCCTGGACTGCAAAAAGGTGTTTTGATAAACTTGCAATGTGACATGGTACTGGGGCTGGGGGTTAAATCAGGACATTAACATTCATAGTTCAACCAAAATCCTGATTTTAAAAGTCATAATTCATCCATCAATTAATTGTCCTTCTTTGTCTTTTAAGGGGGTGGGGGTCGTAAGAATGCCCCTATACTGCCTGCCTACAACTATGTAACCTTTCCATATCTTTTATTTTTATGTAATCGGAACTACAACTATTTTATTTTATTTGGCCTCATATAAAACCATAATTTATTTTCACAATTATATACTGTTTTAAATCACTTTATCGTTCTTAACTCAAATTAATCATGTTTATAAATAGATACAAGTGATATTGAGCAATTCAACACCAACATGACAGGAAAAATCAATTTGTACTTTTCCAACATAACACATAAAATATTATTGTGGCAGGAAATACCTTCTATAAATCATCTATTTAAATTGTAACAAATGGAAGAATGAGTCCCTAGGTCACAGATTCCCTCAATTTAGATAAAGTATACAGGGGCATAACTCTAGAACGAAATTTTTTTAATTTGGCCTTCTTTTAATGGTTCTTCACCTTGTGTATCAATTTCAAATGAGTTGCTTAAAGCGAACGTAAGTGATCGAACAGAAACCAATTGTGAGAAGTACATACGAACATACAGACATGGATAAAACTTAATGTCCCAACATCTAGTGGTAGGTAGACTTACAAAAAAAAACATTGTACCTACATGTGCTTCATTTCATAGGAATTTTAATTCAAGATATGTTCACAGAAAATTGTCCCATGTACTTATTCTACATATTTGTTGCCAAGAGAAGTCTGGTTGTTATAAGGTGATTCTGTGCCCGAGCGGTTAAGGCCATTGTCACCTAAATACCACTGACCTGGCTTCTTGTCTAAATTCCAACCCAAACGACAGATGGCAAGTGATGGCAAAAGCTCACATGGCCAGATGAGCTAAAAAAAAATTGATAAAAATGATTTAATAGGACTACCTACCTCACCAAAAGCACCTTTACCAATGACCTTTAGAGGTTCAAAATCATCTACTCCAAGTCTAGAGCGCTTCAGACGTAAAAACTCTGTTTCTTTGACTGCATGTTGTTGTCGTAAATCTTGCTTCTGAAGACAAAGTAAAAGTTAATTAGACTCTGGTGACAAGAAATCTTTAGGAGGGTCTATTGAATCTTAAAATATACCTCAACATAGTACATACATGTACCTATGGTATACAAAATCTTGGGTGTCCTAGCTTAATACAAGTGGGAATAAAAAAAAATATGAGCAGTTCACTATAGAATAAGTTCTCCCCATGATGTAATAGCTGAAAATCATCATGTATCAGATACACATGCCCTATTTATAATTATGTCATCTCCATTAAAATAATTTATCACATAATCAAGGGACATAACTCAGGGAGGGAGGTTCAAAGGTCAGTTTGTTGTACTCCCCAATAATGTCAATAGTCATGATATAGCTAAAAGAAATACTGACCATGGTGATGATGACTGACAATAAAACACTGGTAACCCAGTAACCCAATCATTACTTAATAATTCATGTATTTTATTAGTATGTCATAACATTACATGAACTCATTTTTTTTATGATTTATTAATATAAATATTACATTCATTTATCTTGGGTTCCCTATAATAATGTACAGTAAGTATTTATTACTTATGTCACAGGAACACTCTAATGGATGTCAAAAATTTTCCATTAGACAAAAATTAACATGTGGTATACCTTTTACATTTATGTATAAATAGTTGACAATTAAACAATTAAAAGTTAAACAGTGAATGTCAACAATATAACAAACCACAACAACACGAAACACTCGCAGTACATGTTCAATACATGTTCGTGTCAAACCTCAAAAATTTCAAATCCATGTTTTCATTCATATTTTTATTTTTTAGGTATTTTAGCTGGTAATCATGTATATAATATTTCATCTACATGGTATATTTTTATATAACAATGCACGAAACCAATATTAATATCATTATCATTTTATTCCTTCAAAGGGTTAGGGGTTAGGGGTAAGGGCTAGGTTATTTAATGCCACTTTCAACAATATTTCAGCTATATCGTGGCGTCAGTTTTATTGGTGGAGGAAGCTGGAGTACCTGGAGAAAATCATCGACCTGTCGCAAGTCACCTTTTTTTAAATTAAAACAATATTTCATCTTTATATTTTTACACAAAAAATTAAATTATCCCTATTTATATCCTGCACTGCTTTGTTGAATGTTTTTTTTTTTTATATTATAATTGGGTTTGTTTGGAAAAATTTCAACTTTATGTGAAATACATTTGTATTGGGAAAATTAGAAGTGTCTCCGCTGTCTGTACCTGACATATATTGATGTATATTAGATGAGACAAAAGTAAATTAGAGAACATATCTTAATGAATTACCTACAGTTAATCTATAATTTTACATTATGGTACTTACTACCAGTTATTTTTTCCTGTATCTTAATGACATATTTTTGTAATGGTTTTTGCTAATTTGTTATCCTACCTGTTCTTCACTTAAGCCATCTTTTGCCATGGAATGTTCTAATATTCTATACCTGAAAAAATAAAAAGTCAAAATTAACTTTTATTAATTGCTGCAGAAGAAGCTGTACATTAGTGTACAAAGAGGCTGTACATGTATAATAAAAACAACATGAATACCAACCCCTGACCAGGATTTTTCAAGGGGGTCTGGCAGACTAGCAAAGCGAGATGGCCTTGTGACTGGGGATATAGACTTAATTTAATGTTCTAGTTCAACAGAAATTCTGAATTTAATAGTTATAGTTAAACCAAAATCTCTACTTTAGTAGTCCTTCTTGGTTTTCCAAATAAAAAGGGGGGGGAAGAGGAGATGGGGGTTGTGAACCCTCCAGACCCCCCTTGTCTACATTACAAGTGTGCCTTTATGAAAAATAGAGTAATTATTTGACAATCTCTGAAGGATTTTAACGATCATTACTTATTATATAAAGCATGCAACAGTAGTGAAAAATAAATAAGTACATTAAAACTATTTTAAAAAACCCAGTGTACTGGTAACCTGTATATACCAAAAACAGGTACATTGGACATTATCCAAATATACAATCATATTGAACTTTAATATTATTCTGTTTAATCCAACCATGTTATATTCCATAAATGTAAACTCATCTCAACTAGTACATTTTGGTACATTAGACAAATTTCATGGCTATTGGACAAGTAAAAATATTTACATTGTATAAGTACAAATAAGTTAGAGTTAGGGTTATTGTATTTAATGCCACTTTCAATAATATTTCAGTTATATCGTGTCGATCAGTTTTATTGGTGGAGGAAATTGGAATACCAGGTGAAAACCACCGACCTGTTGCAAGTAACTTACAACCTTTATCACATAATGTTGTATCAAGTTCACCTCACCATGAGCAGGATTCGAACTCACAACTTTAGTGGTGATAGGCACTGATTGCACAGGTAGTTGTACATGTATGTAAATTCAACTACCATACAATCATGACCACGAAGGCCCCTCAGTACAAAAAGGTCATACTGGTAACCTTCTAATTAGTTAATTGACAGATTGTTTTATTGGGTGGTAAAGCTAATTGAATTGTTTCACTTTATGACATAATAAAACAATCGACAAGTCATAAAAAGTTATATAGACAATGTACTTGTAACTGATGAAAATGAGATCTATAGAAATACTATTGGTAACCAAATCATTCTATTATTTTATATCAAGGAGAATTTCTCATGCATTCTGATACAAACAAAATGTAATTATTGAGCTACTATATATTGTGTGGGGTTAATCTTCAAAAGAAAACTGTGGTGGTGTAATGACTAATGGATAGCATGCTTGCCTCGCATGCAGTAGATTGTGGGTTTGAGTCCTGATCGGGTCAAACCAAATACTATAAAATTGGTATTTATTGCTTCTTCGCTAAGCATGCAACATTAAGGAGAAAGAGCAAAGACGGGTTGGCTCAGAATCAGGATAATGTGTCCGAGTGGCAGGACATATAGAATCTAACACCGGCAAAAGTGCAAGACAGGGAAATCTCCGACACCCGAGGGTAAGATTACAATCGTTCGCTGACGAGGCTCGCCGAGTCAGCGAACGATTGAAATCTTACCCGAGGGTGTCGGAGATTTCCCTGTCTTGCACTTTTTGCCGGTGTTTGATTTTATTTCTCACTTTTATCAGCTGTTACCTAATTGTTTTGTTTACATTCCCGATCGAGCGTTTTCCCGCAAATTTTGTTTCCATTGCTGAAGTAAATATTCAATTTATTCATATGCATCCATGTCTTGGCAGTATTTTAAATGTATTTCATAATAAAATACAATGTATTTAATAAATATATGATAAATGTAACTCAACACTACACCTGTGGCTGTGAAAAAATATTTGAATTTGGTCAAAGGGAGGTACGTTAGTTACTAACAAGGGAGAGCACTCTATTATTTACTCAAAGTAAACAAACATTGACTTGAAAGTCATACACCGTGAAACATGAAAGGTGCACGATAGTTAAATTATTAGCTAGCAGAATAGTATACATACATTAATTTAAAAATACTTATGTAATAGAATCGTGGTTTTATTGGTGAAGCATGGAGAACTGGGGGCAGTTGACATAAACTGTACAGCATGTATTTGCCGGTAAAACGCACGTGATTTTTTTGTCTTGCGCTAGTGCAAGATAAGACAATCTCACATCGCTAAAAATAGGAACTGGTCTATCTCAAAGGTGAGAAAAGTATATCTGCGGACTGTTGTTTCAGTGAGCTAACACTATAAATATCCAACTAAGCATGTTGGCTTAGTGCAAAACAGACCTCATCATCATCATTTCATTGAAAATTAACTTGTTCTCGCCATGATATAGCTGAAAAATTGCCGAGTTGGCGTTTAAACAACAATCACTCAAATTTCACAGTTATCAACAAGTAAAAATATTGACATTGTATAAGTACAAAAAGGTCATACTGGTAACCTTCTAATTAGTTAATTGACAGATTGTTTTATTGTGTGGTAAAGTTAATTTAATTGTTTCACTTTATGACATAATAAAACAATTGACAAGTCCTAAAAAGTTACATAGACAATGTACTTGTTTGTAACTGATGAAAATGAGATCTATAGGAATACTATTGGTAACCAAATCATGCCATTATTTTATGTCAAGAAGAATTTCTCACACATCTTGTTAATCTTCACCCTATGTTGCCAGCTTCTCTGGATTGCTCTTTCAGTAATCTCTTCTCTTCAGATTTATTTGATAAAAAAAAATGTAATTATTGAGCTACTATATATTGTGTATTGTTAATTCTTAATTAAAGAATTATGGGTAACAAAAAAATACCATGTATAAACTGTACATATTTTAAATCATATAATTATAACAAGTGTTTTGGTTTTTTTTGTAGTCCAAACACATTTGTAACATATTATTCTCTTCCGTGATCAAGATGTGCTGTAAACCAACATATGACATTTGTTACAATCAAATATAGGAGTTTATTATTATTATTACTATTATTATTATTAAATTACAGTTGAAATGAACCTCTGTAAGCCATAATTATAAGGACTAACAATTTTTCTTCGAAAATTTAAACTTATGAAAAACATGGTGTAGAAAAAAATTCAATGTCCGATTTCTGTCTCAGTTCTGGTCATTACGTACCCATTTTAAATCATGTCCTATATTTATGGAAACTCTCCAGATCTATGGCACATGTACCTGTCCGTTTTAACGTATATGAAAACCTTAAATAACTCACAATGCCCTCCCCTCTCCCTACAATCCCTGCCTTGTAGGCACCAGTCACGTTTATTTTTATTTTTTTCTAATTTTCCATAATGTTAGAAAGTTTTTTCTGACAAACAAAACTTATCTGCTAGCCTTTATTTTTCAATACATTCCAACCTGTATTAAGAGGTCACCTTTGGGACAAAGAAAAACAGGCCTTCTAAGACAGGTGACCTCTTAAAAGATTCAATTAATTAAAGGTTCAATTAATATGAAATTTTCTATGACTGGACAAGAAAAGGGTGACCTTTTCATACAGGTGATTGCTTAATAGAGGTGACCACATGGGAAGGTTCAACTGTATTTGTTTCTTTCCTTCACTGTTTTGACCATCTGTACAAACTTTTTTTCTCTTTGGTTCATTAGGAACAATATAATACAGAGAGGTATAGATATCACACCTGTTCTTACTTTATATCTTCTATATAATCAAATTATCATACAAAAAAATGTTTATCTCATCAACACCATCAAATAATGTCTATACATACAGTGTAGCCATTTAATGTGTCCTGAGAGGTTGCAGTATACAGGGCATTAATATCATTCTTGATTTGTTTTGTGAGAAAGGCTTTCTCAGAGCAATATAACATCAAGGGGGAAGAAGCCTGAGATGAGATATGTTCAATGGAACTGAAGACAGCAGACTCTTAGACTAACAAATCAGCTCCATAAATTTGTTTTCTTTCTTTATATGTTTATTGTATGCTTTGCACAAGGCATTTTATTTGCTTATATGACAATAAAATTGATATAATTAATAAATAACAAATTTGAATTTACTTTTAATATTTGGACTTTGTAGTGGACCAATATGCTTAAAGTTCAGATATTTATAGTGCTAGCTCAAATACAACAGTCCTTTGCAGACACTTTGCTCCACATTATCCAGATTCCGGGCCAACTGGTCTTTGCTCTTACTCCTTAATGCTGCGTGCTTAGCGGAGAAGGTGCTAATACCAATTTTATAATCTTTGATTTGACCTGACCTTGGACATGGCTCAGACAATATTCTACCTCACTCGTGGAGAGCATGCTAACAATTACACCACGATGTTTTTTGTACATAATCTTACAACACAATTCACAAGTAACTTGTTTATGGTGTTTCAACTTTTCAGGGAATCATAATTCTTATGATTTACAAAGATAATAATTGAATTCAAGCTTAATTGGAAATATCATTCTTCCTCCTGTCCATCAGCATTTGACTAATATAATTATTATTGTTGGTATATAAGAGGTTTGTTAACTGTCTCTGTCTGCCCTTCATCAAATCATAAACCAAGCAAAACTAATTGAAACTTAAATTGGTTCAATATCACATATCATGCACCATGGCTTGATGGTATATTTCTTTAATCTTTCTCAAAGTAATATATATATACAAAATAACTGAAATATATATTATATCGATAAAGCAAAATTACAATAATTGTGGGCATTTAGCACCCATTTAAATAATATTTCATGCCAGATATAATATTGTGACAAACAGTTTTAATATTAACTGGAAAAAAACTGACTACCTGGAAACTAGAGGCTCAGTGGGCTGAGCCCGTGTCGCTCACCTTTCATTCTGCTTTGAGGAAACTTAATACAGAACTTTCCATAGATGCTTCCTACCAAGTTTCAGTTCATTTGGCAAAGCGGTTCCAGAGGAGAAGATTTTAAAAAATCGGCCAATCAGAAACAAGAATTGCCTGTGGCGGCCATGTTTGTTAATGGATCGGAACGAAATGAGCAACCTTTATAGAGGACCTTCCATAGATGCTTCCTACCAAATTTCAGATCAATTGGCTTTGTGGCTTCAGAGGAGAAGATTAAAATGTGAAAAGTTAATGGACGACTGACGATGGACGACAAGTGATGGCAAAAGCTCACATTGCCTTTGGCAAGGTGAGCTAAAAATGAAAAAAAGTGATGTTATAAGAAGGAAACAATTTAGTAGTACAGTTAAACCTGTATTAAGAGGTCACCTTTGGTACAAAGAACAAGTGGCCTTATAAGACAGGTGACCTCTTAAAGAGGTTGAATTTTCATGCATATGAAATTTTCTATGACAGGACTAGAAAAAAGTGACCTTTTAATACAGGTGACTGCTTAATAGAGGTGACCTCATGGACAGGTTTGACTGTTTTGTAATATGTCATGATCACTGCATCTGAAATCTGTCCTTATAAGAGGGGTGGTCTCTCTTGAGGGTACAATTTAGTACTTGTAGTATTTTAATATCTCAGTGCATATGAAATTTGGCCTGATAAGTAGGATGGCCTTTGGAGAAAGAGGGACTGGTGTATAGTATATATGGGTATTGGTAGATCTAACAACTCAGAACGAAGGCATAGAAATGAATATAGAAAATAAAATAATTAAAATCAATACTTTACTTAGGTACAAATGTATGACAGTACCAGTAATGTTAATTGTGTGAGTTTGTAGCATCCTAGATTTTGTTCCTAAGTTTGTATATTTTTATTTTTCATGTTTGTACTGTTGATTTTGTATCTGGAATGTCCCCTTTACTTCAAAATTTAATATGACTTGTGTACTCTATAATGGAGAGAGGGAGCAGTCATGGTCTTGATCATATAGTACATGTAGTTGGATTTATAACTACCTGTGTAATAAGTGCCTATCACCACTAACGTTGTGAGTTCGAATCCCACTCAGGCAAGGTGTACTCGATACAACATAATGTGATAAAGTTTGCCAGTGACTTGAGACAGGTCAGTGGTTTTCTCTGGGTACTCTGGTTTCCTCCAACAATAAAAGTGACTGCCACATTATAACTTAAATATTGTTGAAAATGGTGCTAAACATCCTAACCCTTATAATCATGAGTAAATCCTACAGACACAACAACATGTACATCCTTACATAATTAATATTACGTTAACCTTAATCAATACTATTACTACAGAGACAGGCGAGTATTTTATTATTTCAGGTAAAATGAAAACAGGACATCACTTAATACAAGTAGATGCTATCAAATATTTACATTCTTCTGTGATGGAAACAATACCCAGTTATTAAAATGTTTAAAACTTTTTTTTACACAATGTGACATTTCTTTATTACAGCGTTGCTTACCCAGCTACTGTCACTGGGTATTTGAGAGGGTTGGCAGATTACTGTTTTCTCTTGCATGACTAAGAGGGGAGCTTTTAGGCCTAAAAAAGTAATTAAACACAGCCACTTTTTACTGAACTGCATGTACCAAGGTGAAGGCTGAGGGGCATAGCATTCCGAAAGAAACTTTATTTCAGGGTTTGGTTAAATATTAAGAGTGAGCAAGCGATTTTGTTTAACGCCAAGTTAGCAATTTTTTAGCTATGATCATGGCGATAAATATTAAGAATATTTACATGTAATTGAATAACTCTGTATGTACAAACATAAATATTCAAGATTTAATGATTAAAATTACACAAATTAATTCAATTTATTTAAATACAGACAGATGTATCATCATTTTTGTTACTGTGAAATACAAACCTGACAACAAAACCATTGCCTGATATCTGAGATTCTAAATTTTAATCATCCATTGTTGAAAGATTTAGATGAGATATGTTTTTTAAAAGAAATCTAGGACAAATCAGGAGTTTACTGAAGCATGATTTAGTTCTATAGTATAACCAGGAAGTATAAAAGCCTAACAATTTGTTATTTCTGTAATCCACAAGGGTTAGGGTTATGGTGTTTAATGCCACTTTCAACAATATTTCAGTTATATCGTGGTTGCCAGTTTTATTGGTGGAGGAAACCGCAGTACCCGGAGAAAACCACTGACCTTTTGCAAGTCACTGACAAACTGGCATCCATGAATAATGTCTATTTACCTTTTTTTCCCCCCTGGTTTATGGTTTTCTCCGGATGCTCTAGTTTCCTGCATCAATAGAACTGACTGCCACAATATAGCTGAAATATTGTTGAAAGTGGTGTTAAACACCATAACCCTACCATACCCCCCCCCCCATTTTTTTGGACAATTTTATTTGTTCAAACTTCAAAGTACTAGTATTTTACATGTTTTTGAAACAACACATATCTACCAATCTGTTATTTGATATATTTATCACTATATATATACAGTGGAACGATAGCCTCTGGATTTTGATCCCCTGTCACAAGACCATCTCAAATCGTTAGTCTATTGAACTCCCAATTCTATAGCTAAAACCATGTGAACTCTAGGTTTGGTTTGTTTCATGGTTTTACACCCCCTTTCAACAATATTTCAGTTATATCGTAGCGGTCAGTTTTATTGGTGGAGGAAACTGGAAGACCAGGAGAATACCAACGACCTGTCGCAAGTCATTGACAAACTTTATTACATAATGTTGTATGGAGTACACCTCGTCCTGATCGAGATTCAAACTCACAACATCTGTGACGATATGCAGTGATTGCATATGTAGTTGTAAATCCAATTACCATATGATCACAGCCACGACGGCCCCCGTGTTAACTCTATTATCACTGGCGATATGCACCGATTGCATAGGTAGTTGTAAATCCAACTAACATATGATCACGGCCACGACGACCCCCGTGTTAACTCTATATCACAAATACCCTTAGAAAATTATTAGATTATATGGTTAACATGAAGTACAATGTTTGAGTTGAGCATTTAATATAGGCAAAATATTCTAATTTTCAAAGTTGTACTAAAAATGGGATTAAAAAAAATTGTTTTTATTGTTTATCTTTATTTATTCCTTTTTTTTTAATTTCTGATAAAATATTTTATACAGGAACAATTATACATGTATATGTTGGGGTGGATTGCATGAGTTTACAGGCTACAGTATACCATTAAACTGTTAATGAGTAGCCTTGTCTTGTTATTGAGCATGTACAAAGAGAAACAAAGGCAGATGTACTGTGTCTGCAATATGTATCTATTATAAAGTTCTAAAGGATTTGAAATGATATACTTAAAGGAAATTGGATAAGTTTTTTTAACCAAACTGTTTATTTACAGAAAAATGTACTTTTCAAACAGTGGGCTGATAATGATAAACACTCCCCCAACTTCAATCAGAAAACTATTACATCTTCATTTCTTTATCAGTTTGTTTAGACAAACATTTCTCTGTTTCTCATGCAATTTCTATCAACATCTAAATACAGAAAAGAATTTATTCTCCTCCCCCTACAAAAAGCTCAAAGTAAAATGTAAAAAAAAAAAATTAGATGGGTTCGTTTAATGGTATGTTTATATTGTCAGTCAGTAATTATTCAGCTAAATGTGTGACTACCAGATTTAATGGGGGGTGTAACAAAAATACAGGTGAAACCTCTGACCATAGGTAGGTGTTTGAAAATTTTTACACTTGAGGCTGGTTTGTACAATGTATATTGTTCAGGCTAGAATCTGAGACATCCCTTCAAATCTAAGCTCTGTTCAGGCTAGAATCTGAGACATCCCTTCACCTCTAAGCTCTGTTCAGGCTAGAATCTGAGACATCCTTTCACCTCTAAGCTCTGTTCAGGCTAGAATCTGAGACATCCCTTCACCTCTAAGCTCTATCAATGTATCATTCATCTCCCATATTATCTTCTCCTTTATTATACAATATACAATGTATATCCGTTTCCAATTTGTTCTAAATTATCACACACAGCTGTGTAAAATCCGATCTTCTTAATATCCAATATATAACCTTACGGTTTTTTTCAATAGAAATCTTAATGTTAACCTTCGTATCATAAACAGACAGACAAATGATGAATCAACCTTTATAACATCTACAAGCTAACGGAGACAGTATTCTCCCCCATCTTACTATAGAATTTCTAACTTGTAAGTTGTAGATCTAGACCACACATGTACATGTATAATAACCAATAGTCTCAGTCATGCCCTTCATCTAACTTAAAAATAAAAGAACCTTACAATATAATTTCTAGCTTGCAAGTTGTAGGTCTAGATGGTTGACCTCATATATACATGTATAAAAACAAAGTCTCATACCCTTAGTCTAACATCAAAGTAAAGAAAAATGATTAACTTGTAAACCACCTTGAGAACAATTGAACAAAATACCTTACATTTACTTTATTTAACTGACAGTCAATAACTGCAATATTGTTGGAAGTGGCATTAAACACCATAACCCTAACCCTCAAACCATACAAATAAGTTGTGGCAAACAAACAGATTCTTCTTTCTCATACTTAAACTGTAATATTAAAAAAAATGTGCCCTTGAAATAGTTGCATACAATTTTATGACACTTTATATAAAAACTGTTGCTATCAGATTTATGTACTAGGGGAAAAACTAAGATTTATTTGTATGCCACAGCATGTAAGATGTAAACAATTAACCAGTACATATAACAAGGTCTATGATTGACATGCTACTTCTTTGATCTATCTACTGTGTATACTTACTCAGTTAGATAGAAATACATATAAATCACAACTTACTTATCTATAGTATACATAGAACTGAATGTATTGAAAAGTCTATTGATTGTTCAAAGTGATTTATATAAAAAGGTTTTTTTAGTACACTCTATTTTATCACATCCCACCCCCCCCATATATATTTTCATAATTAGGGATCAACCATTTAACTTTTTAGGGGAGGGGGCTATGTTTTTTTTTCCTGTGGCCAAATTTCATAGAACAAAATATCTTGACCTGTAAAATGCCAAAAATAAATAATGTGACCCTGCACAGTATTCAACAAGAAATTTTGGTAAAAATCAATAGAAAAAAAATGCTGATTTTTCATGCCAAATCATAAAATCTTATTTTTCTTTCATGTGGAAAAAAAAATCTGGCTCAGGGGAAAACATACCCCCTATTAAATTTAAATGGTCAGTCCCTCAAGATTAAGAAATTTTAATACCTCAAAAAACCCAATTCAACTACAAACATTACTGAGAGTATACATGCATCATATTTTTGTTAGTCTGAAATTTTGACCCCACATCAGAGGCATTAGGCTTGTGCTCAGTCATGATAAAGAATGACCAAAACCTTATTCCATTTGCCATAGTACAGTGTATGAAATTACCTTTGGATCTTAATTTCAAATGTTATGGTGCTGTGGCTGTGATCATATGCTTATTGGATGTACATTTACCTATGGAGTCAGTGCCTATCACCTATTACCCATCCCAAGAAAATTTGTGAGTTTGATTCCTGCCTATGACATGATATACTTGACATAACAAGTCCTTATGAATAAAATTTGATGATCAAAAATAAATAAACCTTTTTGTATCACATCCTGTTTATTTTGGTTTGTGCTAAATCCATCCCAATGAAGTAAAAATAGACCCTTGTGTATACAAAGGGATTGTCTACAATTACACTGACCTACATGTAGTCAGTAGAATGCAATTTTCTGCAAATGAAAAGATATTTTTAGAAAGGTAATCAAACATGGCAGAATTAGAAATATCCTACAGCCGTCCTTTTATCTCCTGGGTTCCCTGTGCTCAACCCCAAAAAAAACATACTCAAATTTGGGATAAGAGATGCCCTCTCGATGGTGGTACCTCAGATTATAAAATGGAAAGCCTGACTATGAAACGGGTGTCATGTTTAAGAGAGTGTCACTCTCCTTGCATGTTAAATAACTCAAGGACTTGATGCAGATTTTGAAAAAGAGTGCTCGTTAGGCCCTTTGTCTCAAATATAAAAGTCTTGATTTTTTGTCCCTACCCAACTCCATATTATTATACATGTATACTTTTCCAGTGGTAGTCAAAATTCATTGCTCCAGTTATGTCACATTTCTCCCTCAAAACTGTATTATTTTCTTACAAAAATGTATATTGTTGAATTTGTTCTGTTTTTTTTAATATGCACGACATATTGCCTGCTGATGCATGTACATTATTGTATATAGTATATGTTGTTTACATTCTGATCAAAATATTTCAGTTTTTTTTTTACTTTATAATGTCACAGTACATTTCTTATTACACAACCTTTCAAAAAATGTTACAGAAGGGTAAAGTTTCAGGGCGTAGCACTTTTTGAGATACATTAAAAAAAAGGGTTTTCCCGAAACATACAATACACCAGGATATATCAATTTCAAACAGATTGCTATACTATACATAACATTACAATAAAATAGTTAAATTTAACATGAAATAAGGAAATTTGAAACCTTTAGTTTCATTTCCTTGAGAAAAAAAATTGACATAAAACACGAATTGCCTAGCCTTACACTCAACATGTAGCTCAAGGATCTTTTCATTCATAAAACATAAAAAAAAAGTTAAAGTCATGTCTTGATAGTAGACAAAGATTTGTATTACATCACACCAACTAATTTGTCACAAGCTGAAAATACTTAAAAAAATAAACTAAAAAAATTAAAAGCCTGTTCACTCAACTGAAAAATACTAGTTTTTTAATAACCTGCAGTATGAAAAAACTTTAATATAAATTTTTAAAATGGGCTTGTTTTATATGTACATTTACCTAAATATAAAACATCAAATCTTTATTTCAAGGGTTAGGGTTATGATGTTTAATGCCACTTTCGGTTAAATAGTGACTGTCAGTATTATTGGGAGAAAACCACCGCCTGCCGCAGGTTACTGACAAATTTTATCACATAATGTTGTATCGAGTACACCTCTGGATTTTAACTCACAACGTTAGTGGTGATAGGCACTGTTTGCACAGGTAGTTTATATTCATTTAAGAATTGAATGCATTCTTTTGAAGTTTCATTGAGGTATGAAAGCATTGACCGAAGAATATTTTCAATGAAGCGCAGTAGCACTTCATGTTGAAAATGTAGTTCGATCAATGCTTTCATTTTATTTGTGTTAGATTATTTGCTGTTGGAAATTACTACGCCATTGATTGTTTACATCTGACGTCGTCAGGGAGGCACGTGCAAGTTCGGGTTTGAGTTTCATTGTGAATTGAAACATCTCTGTTTATAATCATGTGACCACTTCATAACCAATCATATTGCAACATTTCAATGAAAAACGGAAGTAATGTAATTATTGTAAATTAAAACATCATATCTTTATTTCAACAAACTTGTTTTAATTTCTTCATAAAGCTATTCTAATAAGGCGATGGACAAATAAAATATTATCTAATTTTAATTGTTTTCACTTCAACAATTTTGAATCAAAATTAAATTTTTTGCTATGAAGGACAAAAATATGAATTTCCTTTAATTTACACGATTACACTCAACATGACTACATTTGTATGTAGATTTTTTTGCTATGAAGGATAAAAATATAAATTTCCTGTAATTTACACATTATTTATGACTCTTTAATTCTAAAATTAGGTAACAAACAGCTATAAAAATACCAGAATTTCTTAGGATAACCTGAAGTGTCTTATGAAAGGATTGAACAAGACATTAGTATTTCCTTGTGTACCAAATGTACTACTAGATATTGCATTTAAACAGAAACTTGAACCAATTTGGATACAAATTAAAGAGAAAGAGGGTCTGTTGATCAATAGCTAGACTCAGGAATGCAGATATTAATGCTGTTGATCAATAGCTAGACCCAGGGATGCAGATATTAATGCTGTTGATCAATAGCTAGACCCAGGGATGCAGATATTAATGGCGAGTGGGCCATTTTGTCCCAATAGCTTTGAAAACTAGTAAATTACTAGAATATGCCAATTGCAAGTAATTATGGTTCTGTATTTTCTAAAATCACAATTAGGAAACTAGTTTGATTGATTGGTGCTTAACGCCAACATTAGCAATGTTTCAGCTATACCGTGGCATACCATTGTTCTGTGATTTGTTTTACAATGAATGTATCCAAATGTCCTGATTTAGTATGTTGTCCATCTCTTATAAGTCCAATCTTCTTATCAGGCAAAACTACAGATGAACTGAGACAGCAATATACTACTAAATTGCTCCCCCTTAAGAGAGGACACTTCTCTTATAAGGACACTTTTTCATTGTAGAGGAGGACAAGTGTATATATTTATTAACTATGTATATATATTGTAGATATTCATGCTTTTTTCAGATTTATAAGAATGATGGATGGCACTCCTATCTTATTTCTTAGTTCAGTTTAACAACATGTAGTTAAAATAACCAATTAAAAAGTCATAGTAAGAATGCATTTTCCAAGTTCACAGTCCTCAAAAAAAAAAACAGTTTGACCATGGATAGGGTTCTCTGGATTGACCAGACAACCTAACTGATAATTACCCATAATGCATTACTAGATTACAGTCAAACCTGTATTAAGAGGTCACCTTTGGGACAAAGAAAAAGTGGCCTTATAAGACAGGTGACCTCTTAAAAGAGGTTCAATTCATATGAAACTTTCTATGACAGGGCAAGAAAAAGGTGACCTTTTAATACAGGTGACTGCTTAATAGAGGTGACCACATGGGCAGGTTTGACTGTACATTTTAACAGTGCATCCATATGCAGGGGTGGATCCAGGGGGGACGCACCCGGCGTGTGCCCCCCCTAAAATTTGAAAAATATGATTTTTTTGCGTAAAATCGTGATTTTTCACACGAAATACCCCAAAAATTTTCGCGGCTCCCTCCACTCAGCACGATTTTTTTAAAGTGTGCCCCCCCTAACTTGAAATCCTGGATCCGCCCCTGCATATGTACTTTGAATATTACAATGCTACTAATATAGTCACAATATTTAACCTTTGTGAATCATATATGATACTGTCAGATTCTAGAATTTTTGTTCCCTTTTGAACTTCTGTTTTAAAATAATGATTTAAAACATATGCCATGGGTTAGCTATTGGCATCAGACCACAGACAGACAGTGCTGTTTTTCAGATGACATCTCAGATTACAAGAACTTATTATGAATAATATTATGTAAACAAAAAGCCTCCAGGTGGTCTTGAAATATTACAAATTACAAATTTCATTTAAATCTATCAAGATTAAAACATAAATCTGGTAAATCTGTCTTTTTAGTTTCTTCATGATACTAATTTATGTTTGATTATATAAGAAAGGAACCTACAAACCTTTAAATCAAATCTGCATAGTAAAAATATCAATAATTAATCACATCATTTCTATTATGCACCAGATGTTCACCTAACCTGAATATCTATGCATAGTGTTGGGTTCAAATAGTTTGTAGTTTCTGAGAAATTTTTTTATTCATACTTAAACAATATGTCCAATGGTGATTGCCATCTTTGATTTCAGGTGTACATAAAAATATAAATGTTGTTGAGTATTGGGCCATCAACAGGCGATTCAAGCCTACTTTCCTTTCAAAAGGTTCAGTGGTTTCTGAGAATAAAAATGGCTTTAAAATATTTTTCAAATAGATTTCTATGGTGAACTTGTTCTGCAGTGGCAGACTCAGACTGGGAGTCATCTTGGATTTCTGATCTACACAAAAATGAACGCTTTGTATTTCTCGTATCTGTTAGTAAGATTCTTACAAGGTTTCAGTACCTACCGTTTTTCTCGTATCTGTTAGTAAGATTCTACAAGGTTTCAGTACCTACCGTTTTTCTCGTTCCTGATAAGATTCTATGAGTTTTCAGTACCTACCGTTTTTCTCGTTCCTGATAAGATTCTATGAGGTTTCAG
>MJUT01049254.1:596671-612627 GCA_002080005.1 Gigantidas platifrons | reverse complement strand
TCCTGATAAGATTCTATGAGGTTTCAGTACCTACCGTTTTTCTCGTTCCTGATAAGATTCTATGAGGTTTCAGTACTTACCGTTTTTCTCGTTCCTGATGAGATTCTATGAGGTTTGAATAGTAGTTTTCCAGTGTAACTTTAGCCTTTGTTGCCTTATCCTTTGTGTGGTTGCTGACAACCTGTGATTGTTCTCCTACTGTGGCCATCTTGGAGCGGCGACTCTGAAAATAAAAATTGAATTATTGATCCATTTCTGTTTCAGCGAAAATTTTAATTATTCGAACCACATTTTTTAAAAGTGCTTTTACCATGATGTGATAGTGAGAGGTCATGTACAGTAATTCAGCTAGGCACCAGTCTCAGGACATTTCCCCACCCATTTCTCAAATTGTCCTGAAAAACTTTGTAAAAATTTGTGTAATGATTAAGGAATGTCCTGAAGATATTTTGATAAAACTGGCAATTGTCCTCAAGATTTCAAAGTCTAGCTGAAACATTGACTGCATGAATATAAGTGTGTTACAGGTATCAATTTTGTTACAAGAACAAACTTTTGTTTCTGTTTTACATTGCATGTTGTGGATTAAATGAATCGCAACGACAGTAAATGATTGATTGATTATTTGGGTGTTTAATGCCACTTTCAGCAATATTTCATCTATACATGTATCATGGCGACCAGTTTTAATGGTGGAAGAAGCCGGAGTACCCGGAAAGAACCACCGATCATGGGCAAGCAACTGGTATTTACTTTATCACTTGCGGCTGCGAGTCGAGTGCACACTTATTTGTAATTTACAAAGCCAACTAGGTAATCCAACTACCTAACTCATTGAGCCACCCAGGCCCCCGACAGTAAATGTATTGGCACTAATGTCATGCATGCTGGGTAATAGCTGTGGAACTGCAGCTCTTATCTGTCTATTTTTTGACTGGTCAAAACAACTACTGTTAATAGGTATGGTTCTGTAGCTAGTAGATGGAGAAATATTTCTCAGTATCAGAAAATTAGAAACTGTCATTACATGCATTATAACAACTTTAACAAACATTTTCAAACAAGTTTTTGGCAGACAATAGATTATGTGGTTTTGTGGTTATTTACAAATGATCATGTTAACCACAAATATAGGTGTAGGTATTGTTATTCTTCATCAAATGTCAAGTAACAACATAAAGATCAACCAATAAATCTAAATAAAATGTCCAGGGTTAAGATGTTTAATGCCACTTTCAACAATCTTTCAAATTGTCAATTGTTCGATTAAAACCATACATAAATGAATAACTTTAAGATCAAATTCAATGAAACATGTTCACAATCATACTTTTCTAGTTTAAAAAGATTGGCAGGTGTAGCAGTGAACAGTTACACGTTTCGTAAACATACCTCCATGTTTTGACCCTTAAAAATACACCTTTAAGAGCCTCATGCCAGCACAAAAACAAAATATATTAAGACCTCCAGGCCTAACACACTTCAAAACCTGAAGTAAATACATCTGACTTACAGTGTTGGTAAAAGGCTACAGATAACTTTATGTATTAGAGAAAGAAAGAAAGTAAGAAAATTCCCAAAAACAATTCGTCTGCGCATTGTTTGGGAGACTTAAGGAAGAAGGAAGCTTATATATCTGAAGTGAATTGAACCTGTACTCTAGTTTACCATTGTGTCAAGGATAATGATAAATTTTGATGTCAATATACCTATATTCCCTAGATACTGATAAAAATATTATATGATTTATCCTTTTTTTTATCATGTGTAAACACATACATGAATATACTGGTAATTGTATTTCTTGGTTTAAGGCATGGCATTAAAAATCATGCAACGTTTTGAGCAATTCCCATTCAAAATGTAGAAAACCATCGACCTGCCGCAAGTCACTGACAAATTTATCACATAATGTTGTATCAAGTACACCAACCTGCTGCAAGTGATTGACAAACTTGAACACATAATGTTGTATCAAGTACACCTCCCAATGAGCGTGATTCAAACTCACGCTAGGAGTGATAGGCACTGATAGACAGGATGAAAAGAATATGTACATGTATCTTACATTTGTTCGTTCCTTTTGTGTCTAGCAATGGTAGGGTAAGTTGTAGATGTAAGAAGGAAAACTGAACCTTGATAAACACTTCTCTATATCTGATTTACTAACCTTCATTCTAAAGATTCTAAGCCATACAAAGTGTATCGTGGATTTAGACTAATCTTTATATCAACTTTTTCACGGAACAAAAATTTAATCCTTGTAAATCCTAATATCAACATATTAATAAGTACACTATTTTTAGAAGTTTAATAATAGGCTAAATATCAAAGGATTATTAATGTCATCATAATTAGAAAGAAAAAAACTTCTGAGGTGCAAGATAACTCTTAAAAAATGACACAGTTTTGGTTTGCTTTCTTGTGTTTAATGCCACTTTCAACAATATTTCAGTTATATGGTGGCATTCAGCTTATTGGTGGAGGAAACCACCGGCCTGTCACATGTCATTGACAAACTATATCATATAATGTTGTATCAAGTATACCTCGCCATGAACGGGGTTCGAACTCACAACTTTAGTGGTGATAGGCACTCAGACTGATTGCACAGGTAGTTGTAAATCCAACTACAATACGATCAAGATCACAATGGCCCTTTCAAAAATAACTCTGAAAGATTGAGAAAAAGAAATACAGTAGCCAGCTCGGCCAAAAATGTGTTATTGAAAAGATCATGAAGAGAAAATTTATAAGTTGTATATCAGTATAAATGTTATAATTCATTATTGCAAATCCAGAGAATGACAACAACAAAAAATAAGGCCTATCATAGCATTTTCTACTGTCAAAACAATAATTTTCTAAATGATCTCAGCTTAACCTCTAACCTCAACATCTTGTTCCTAATATAATGTTGACAATCTTATGCTGTAAAAGTTTGTAAGTGTCAATTACACAGCCATTATCTGTCAATCACATTTATATTTTGCTGAAACAGCTGAATTTTGTTTTCTGTTTTTTTGTTATTTTTTTGTTGTTTTTGCTTAGTTTTGGTTTGGTTTTTTTTTTTTTTTTTTTTTTTTTTTTTTTNCTTTTGTTTGGATATCAATGACACTTCAATAGCAATGTCAATATAAACTAGAGGCTCTGGAGAGCCTGTCATCGCTCACCTGGTAATAATTGGCAGGGTAAATCCTTAGGAACGTGAAGTCTAACAAAGATTCATATTTTCTTGCGACTTAAGACACAATTTACTTACTATTGAATGTGTGCTCCATAAATTCTGAAAACCTAAAGTCAAACTTAAAATCTCCCATGGTAAGTATATTAGACTGCTTAAGTTTTAATTCTTGAAGAATGTTATCAACAAGCATATTTTTCAAGTCTTTCTGTTTGCAGATAGGAGCAGCATAGAACAAATCAACTGGCTTGGTACTTTCTGAGAAGAACAACTCAGTACAAATTCCCATTGGGTCTTGTAGGCTTCTATGTTAAACTTTGTTCGTCTATGGTGGCCATCTTGAATTTCCAATCGGAACCAAATTGACAATTTAGGTAGAGGACCAACCCATAGATCATTCACACCAGAAAACAAATTCAATTGAATCAGTAGTTTCTGACCAGAAGATTTTTAAAGATTGACGAATCAGAAAACATTATCTACCCCTGGCAGCCATGTTTAATTACCGATCAGCACCAAAATTACAATTCTGGTAAAGGACCTACCGGTATGTTAAACTTCATCCGTCAATGGAGGTCACCTTGAATTTCCAATCTGCACCAAAATAATAGATCAGGTGTAGAACCATCCAAGTAACATTCATATAATGCAAAACATTCAATTTGTTGAGTAATTTCTCACAAAAAGGTTTTTCAATGAAACTCCCATACAGTCCAATGGTCCACTGATGGCGGCCATCTTGGATGAAGGTCTGGGTCACTGGATATAATTTTCAAAGTTGACCATTTAAGTACCATTCATGCTATGTTTGCTTTAAATTGGCTAACTGGTTTCAGAGGAAAAAAAATTTAAACATTTTTCCCATAGGGTCCTATGTTAAAACTATGTTTGCCGATGGCGGCCATCTTGGATGGAGGACATTATTTTGAAAGTTGACCACCTAAGGACCATTCATGCCATGTTTGCTTTAAATTGACTTGCTGGTTTCAGAGAAAAAAAATTTTAAACATTTTTTCCATAGGGTCCTATGTTAAAACTATGTTCGCTGATGGTGGCCATCTTGGATGGAGGTCGGGGTCACATGACATTATTTTGAAAGTTGACCACCTAAGGACCATTCATGCCACGTTTGCTTTAAATTGACTTACTGCTTTCAGAGGAAAAAAATTTTAAACATTTTTCCCATAGGGTTCTATGTTAAAACTAAGTCAAGTCATGACGGCCATCTTGGATATGCGATCGGCACAAAAATAAATTTAGTAGAGGACCATCCAGTCATCATTTCTATAATGTTACAATTCCAATGGATGAGTAGTTTCTGACAAGAAGATTTTCAAAGTTTCAACCAATCAGAACACATTACTGGCCCTGGCGGCCATGTTGGATTTGCAATCTGCACCAAAATACCAAATTTAGTAGAGGACCTCCCAATGAACATTTCTGCCAAATTTGGTCAAAATCAGTTAAGTGGTTTCAAAGAAGAAGAAGGAAGTATGAAAAGTTTACAGACGCGGACGACGACGACCACGACAACAGACGCAAAGTGATGACAAAAGCTCACATGACCCTTTGGGTCAGGTGAGCTAATAATGCATTACATAGCTATAAATTACAGACAAACATGTTACAATTTTGAATGTTTATATCCTCCATTAAAAACGTAACTTTTAACATGATATTTAAGTTGCATAATAACCCAGAAACTAAATAAGTAAAAAAAAAACAGTTTAAAGATTTCATGGGGGGTAATCAGTAGCCCTAAATCGATTGATTTGATTTAATTTTTGGTGTTTAACGCCACTTTCAACAATATTTCAGCTATATCATGGCGACCAGTTTTAGTGGTGGAGGAAGCCGGAGTACCCGGAGAGAACCACTGACCATGGGCAAGCAACTGGTAAACTTTATCACTTGCGGTTGCGAGTCAAGTGCACCCTTTTTTGTAATTTACAAAGCCGGGCGCGAACCCACGCCGTATTGGTGATAGGCTTGTATGAGTTGTTAGATCCAGCGACCTAACTCATTGAGCCACCCGGGCCCCTGCCCTAAATCGAAGGGGTAGGGTTAAAGTGTTTAACACCACATTCAACAATATTGCAGTTTTATCGGTGGAGGAAACAGGAGTACAGGAAGAAAACCACCGACCTGCCACAAGTGACTGACAAACTAGATCACATAATGTTGTATCGAGTACACTTCCCTTATCAAGATTCGGACTTACAATGTTAGTGATGATAGAGTAAGACACTGATTACATAAGTAGTTGTAAATCCAAATACCATGTGATCACGGCCACGACAGCCCCTTTTTCAAAAATAATAATACTTTTTTAAAAAACTATGCAAGTTTGTGTTCTATCTATATAGTATTGTGAATTATGAGTTGTATACTTGTTATGAACTTTGGTCCTTGTAAAACTATTAACTTAAAGGGTGTAGATTTTTGTTATATCAAATAAACATAGCTATAAATTTTAACCACTTACAAGATTGAAAACTTGAAAACCTTTTATTGGAACAAAAATTTAAAGATAAAATCCATACCTGTTCTTTTGTAAATAACTTTATGACCAAATCTATAAGAAATGGTCTTTCCATTGTATATTTTTTTCCTTTCGAATTTAATACATATTCATTAAAAAAAAAAAAAAAAATTTAAATTATTTTAAACATGATACACGTATATAATTTAAAAAAAAAGACAAAATTAATACATGTACTTGTGTCTACATTTCTAAACACATGACAAGAATCTGCTTATGAAAGGATTAAAAAAATAAAAATTGAATTATTTAACTAAACTGGCACATGGCCACTGGAGTAATATAAATTAAATGTTATTTTAATGTCATGAAGCTGTAAAAATAATGAAGTTCTATTTATATCCTATATTTAGAATAATTATAAAATTTAATTGAATTCAGCAAAAAGCTGAGCAAAACCCCACAAAATGTGCATCAAGTATTGTAATACTCTACACCTTGGTGGATTTGTGTGATTGTACTCATGACAACGTCCCTCTTCTTTTTTTCTCAGACAATTCTTTTCCGATCCAAGGGGATCCAAAATCAATTAAATTCTCACACTATAATTACAAGCCAGTTTATGACATCGGAGATTTAGGAATATTATATTTAGGAATATTATATAATAACGTTCTATTTTCAACCTTATATGATTGTCTAAAACGAGAATATCTGGATCAAAATAGTATTTGTAGGAGGGAAACATGTTCATGTACACAATGTCTAAGTATATTATCAAAATGGTTTTTTGGGGTAGAGGGGATTAAAATTGATTGCTACTGTGTTAATTCCAAGTGGACATGACTGTTACATTACATAACAATGGTGAAAAAAATCTACTCTCTAACTAGTACTTTGAAACAATAGATACAAGACATTATTCTTCTGTAGATTTAATTCAGTGTACAACACAAGTACAACATGCTTCTGGAATAACCCTTATCTGGTACGATTACGCAGCACGACCCTTATCTGGTACGATTATGCAGCACAACCCTTATCTGGTACGATTATGCAGCACAACCCTTATCTGGTACGATTACGCAGCACGACCCTTATCTGGTACGATTATGCAGCACGACCCTTATCTGGTACGATTACACAGCACGACCCTTATCTGGTACGATTACGCAGCACGACCCTTATCTGGTACGATTACGCAGCACGATCCTTATCTGGTACGATTACACAGCACGACCCTTATCTGGTACGATTACGCAGCACGACCCTTATCTGGTACGATTACGCAGCATGTCATGCCTTTCTTTGGTAGAATAAAGTTAAGAAATCTTTGGAAGCAAGAAAACCAAATGTCATTTACAGGCCTAGGATAGCCACAATCAGCTATGGTTATATAATACTGAATCGCCTGGCATCATCTGTTAAATTAATGACTTGAGTCAAGGTGGTTAAGAAAATGAAAGGATTCTTTTCTTTTCAAAATACTTCAGATTTATGTAAATATGGACAGGATGATCATAAGGTTTCCAGGATTTAATTCCTACTTAAAATTATTTGAGACTGAATTCTTGCAACAATTTTTTCTTTCAATTTCAATGACGATTAATTTAAAACATCATATTTTATTCTAAATTATTCCTTTTATCATTTGCAACAAAACAACTGGATGTTGAAATTTTATAAAATGGTACAGTAGCTCCAATCGGTCTTATAATGGGGGAAAGGGGGGATTATTGCAATAAGCTGACCTACCTTAGACAACCATAAATGTAACAACTTTTCCATGCAAGAATCCGCTTTTTAATAAATTCCGTATTTTTGATTTAATTAACCACTGGTCATCTTTATTTAATATTTACCTGTACAGGTATATGTATTTTTTTATGATGACAACTGTAAGGCTATGTTTGACAAACTTCCTTGACAGGTTACATCGTTATAGACACCTGTCTCCGACATTACCTACCATACCTACCGGACACTCAAATCAATTACTAAATCTTATTATTACTGAATGGACATCATATCCAGGTCTTTCAGTAAGGGACAGAACAAGCCAAGGTACTTTTACCCGCTTAAAATGGTCTTTGGTGCCTCCTGATTTTAAAGAGTGAACATGATATTCATGAAAATTGTTGAAAATTTGAAAATTTATTTAGTGAAGTACTAAAAATATTGAAAGCTCTAAATATATCAGTTTAACCTTTGAAATGGAAAAAGATTTGTATGGTTCTGAACTTATTTAGAATATAATCTATTTTTACTTAAAGGGGCATTAGCTACGATTTTGACCCAAAAAAGTATATGCTTTGGAAATTGGTAAATAGCTTTAAAATGATGAAATAAATGTAAATATTTCACATTAAACAGCTTATCGAACAACTTTCCACCTTTTGAGAACGAAAATTAACATCGATTACTTATTTGCTTGCAAGCAAATAATTTGACCTCACTTTTTCTGTATGCAATTAACAGGTAAAAACGAATAATTTGTATTTTGTCGCTTATTAACTGCCAACTTGTATGGTTCTTTGTCTGTAATTAACACCGACTAAAAGCAGATTCACAAAAAATAAGAAATAAGTGCATTGGTGTATTGATTTAATGACGATTCGACAAACTCCGTAAACAATGTCGATAATTAATAAGATGGTGTCCATTTCTTGATCGATCTCAAAACACGAGCAGTTGCATGTTTTTTTCTCCTGATGCACGTACATTTCATAACATTTATAAGTTACAGAAACACGTTTTATTAAGGCATCAATCATATCTGATAGTTTTTATGGGTAACAAAAATTTACGATTTGGCAGATAATGCCCCTTTAAATAAGCTGTTTAATGTGAAATATTTACCTTTATTTCATCATTTAATTTAAAGCTATATAATTTACCAATTTCCAAAGCATATAATTTTTTTGGTCAAAATCGTAGTTAAGCCAACCACACATAAGTTTTGCTTTGCTGTTTATTTTCATACATGTACAAAAATGTACCTCATACAGATAACAAAAACAAGGATACAATTCAACAGGGGCCAGGTAGCCCAATGCAAGACTAGAGTAGAACAATTGGACCCATGCCCCTGAAATTTTTATACAGTAGCTCAGCTGGGTATTGAAATTATGAATATTTCATGTGCAAAGTCAGATGCTGGCCCCAAAGAATTTTTGCTGGGCTACTCATATTGTTATTTTAGCTGGCAACTGCAGCAAAAATGCTACATTGTAAGTATTGTCCTTGAAAATGTTTAGAATTGCCTCTCACTCCAAACATGTCTAATAAATATTACCATTTTCTGTATTATTTTAAAGATTTTTTTTTGCATTTTTTTCATTTCATAACATTCATATACTTTGGGAATTTCAAGGGTCAAGAAACAATATATACACATTATGTAAAGGTTTAAGATGGTGTTATGTTAGAATACCTCTTAAGAAATTCTTTAAAGAACCTTGGATTCAAACATGTATATATACATGTACAACAAGTTTATAGAGAAAACTTATCATGTTTGCATTATATATTTCTGGGTTCTTATTTTCATACCAGTAAAAAAAAAAATTTATACATACATGTACAATTTTATGATTCTTCATCATTTAAATCATTTAATTTTGAGGAGGTACTTTTAATAAAAATAATGAAAAACTGTAAACAGGTATACATGTACATGTATATGGCATGTTATTAATATAACCAGTAGCTGTTTTATATACATGTACCCTATAGAATTTAAATGAAATAAAAATATTATCATATCTAAAGAAAATATAGACTTTATACCACAAAAGATTTACCTGTATATAAAACACCTGTAATTATGGGTATTTTATTACGATTTAATAACAGACTGCAAACCACAACAAACATTTGTATACATAATAAATACCCTGACCATGACCATAGAGAAACTACCACAGTAATCATGTTATATAACTAACTAATAATACGGATATGATCAGTAATACACAATGTATGTGTATAATACATGTATGTTTTTAACATGGCACCTACAAGTATAGACTGTAAACATATTATTTCACACAAGACATAACTTATTCAATGTCATGTGCATTGTAGTAACTGAAATCTAAATACAAAGTAAATTCAGTTACTGTCATTTCATTTATATCCATGGATTGACAGAAATTCCTGAAATGTTCATTGACACTTGAATTCGTTGTTTTGGTACTTGCAAATTCTCTGACTTTCGCTGGGCGCTAAATTTCGAATGCCGATTGTATCAATGAAATCCAAGAAAAACATATCTGACAAATTTGATCACCCATGTCGTATCTAGTACACTTCACCTCCTGTGGGAACCAAACTCACAAATCTTGGTGGTTTAAGTCTAAGACTGATCAAAATCCATATTACATAAGATCAGGGCCATCATGGGAAAAAGCAATGAAACAAAAAGCGCTGTTCCTTTATTTAATTTGTGGCAAAGTTTAAAGCTGGATAGTCCATATCCTAAATTAATTTCCACGTTCAGCAATTTTCCAGAAATATCATGGCAACCATATAATTAAGCTAATACTAATGAAGGGTTTGAAAAAAATACTACAGAGCGATATCGGTAATTACATGGCATTTAAGATTTACCTGAAGATAAATACAAGTAAATAAATGCCTTGTCATTTTGTGTCATACAAAAGTAGGTATATTCAACATTATAATTAATATTATATCCGTCCATGCAGTGACAAATTTATATATGTCACACTCTTCATGTCAGAAATAATCTCAACAAAGATCTATTAATTTGTTTTTATAATCACAACTATGACCTCAGATATCAATAATTATTATAATTATTATCTTTCTTTTAAAGAAATTTCTGTTTAAAGACTAACACCTTATTAGTTTGCCACTTTTTAAATTCATTTATCTCCCTTTATTGTAAAGCTTGGAAAAAAGTATCACATGGACAAAATTAATGGTGTTGGTTGGTTGGTTAGTTTATGGTGTTTTACGAAACTTTCAATAATATTTCAGTCCATCACGGCTGTCAGTTTTATTGGTGCAGAAAACTGGACCACCTGGAGAAAATCATCTGCCACAAGTCACAGACAAATTTTATGACATTATGTTGTATCGAGTACACCTCGCCTGAGCGGGGTTCGAACTCATAACATTAGTGGTGATAGGCACTGATTGCAAAAATGATAAATTAATATTAGAAATTGAAATAGTAGAAATATAAAATTTGTATCCACTCAGACATTTAATATGTAAATAAATCAGATAAAGAGGTCACTGTACAGAATGTCCACCGCATATCATCAATTTTACATAAAATTTGAAAGAATATTATTTACTTCAGCGGAGGCAAATATTTTGCTGTATCGTTAAAATCAATTTTATTCTGTTTCAAATTTAAAGTCAACGTTCTTCATTGTCTATTAAGATTGATCGTTTCCTTCTCATTTCAATCTGTCCTAGCCTTGGACCCTGAATCAATCCTGCATCAAACAATACATTAAACAAATACAACAAATTAATATTGCATAATCCTCATGTACATCTGCATTTAAATTCCTCCCTTAATTATCACAACACTAATCAATTCTTGTAGAGTCTATAAATATAATGTACATGTATCATAAACATAGGAACAATCACATGTTATCATACCAGTGTTGTTGATTTTAGCATATATACAATCAACCTGTGATCAGGTGATACAGAACTTCTGTACCACTATATACAGAATATACATTGTAGCAGGTACATGGTTGCAACAGGTGTCTTGGTCTTCTTTGTATGTAAAATAAATATTAACTGTCAGGAGTTCAAAATTACATTTTACAGTGAAAGATTCTGGACCTTTTAGATTTAAATCCTGAAGGTCTACCTACATGTACATTTTGTATTTGTTTGGTTTTTCAGAAGTTTGAATGAAAAATCATTTCACACATTGTACCCTTTCAATTGTTACGGTTCACATTTTTAGTGAAAGCTCTGATCTATCAGAGGAAGAACACTGTGGGCCTCTCAAAGGAATATGCAGTTTGTAAAAATATTTGTGTATGCCAAATGTGTTGCAGACCTGCAGTGTGGTTTCATTGACTAGATTAACTCCCTAATATGTATCAATTATTTACAAAAAAATATGATGGTCCCTTCTGACTATGAATACAGGCATACTGTACCTACATGCAGATGAAGATTCCAGGTTAAATGTTGGTGACCAGTGCCATTAAATTTAAATTCTAATGAGGCTTTTTCTTACTACATGTATATACAACATGAGCACAGAATAGACTAAAAAGATAATGGCAAATCAAACAAAGATCAAAAGATCTGTCAGTGTAGATAATACCAAATGTAAAAGTCTCAAGTCAATTACAGCTAAAGATCTGTCAGTGTAGATAATACCAAATGTAAAAGTCTCAAGTCAATTACAGCTAAAGATCTGTCAGTGTAGATAATACCAAATGTAAAAGTCTCAAGTCAATTACAGCGAAAGGACACAGACCTTCATAATCTTGAATCCCTGTACCATTTTTCAAGTGTTGTTATATAAAAACTTTAAAAGATCCAAACACAATGTACCCTATAGCTAGTCCATTATAGACCAGCTATGGCAATTCATTTCGAAATATTAACCATATCAAGCTCTACATATGAGTATACACTGTACTACATGTAAATGTATAAGACTCTCAATTGTTTTACTTTTGAGGTTTTTCTTTCAATTGAAGTTGCAAGCTATTAAAGTTTCCACTCAAATTTGTCGGACACTTCAATTTAACAGAGATCCTTCCAATTCACCTAGACGAGTTCTGGACTCGCCCAAGTTTTCAAAATTTATATTCTTATAATGGGGGAACACATCAAATAAAATTGCTACAATAATCCCTTTTTAATAAATATAACATTTTCCACAGGCACTGTAAATATTCATATGCTTATTTCGGTATTTCATTACAATATATCAACTGTTGATTTTTTTTATTCAAAGTATGACATGGTTTTCTTTCTGTATTCAGAAAATTAAACAATGTTATGCAAAAATGTACTTCATATGCTCGGCAATTGCTTCTGAATATATTTATTACAACATACAAGCTACAAATGTAAATATGTATTAATACATGCATGACTTATATATATTTGTGGCTACTTAATATTTAATAATCTAACAAGCAGTGCCACCTTTGATGGGGGGAGATTTAAACAGATTTATGTATATCTCAGAATTCACTTATTAGATCTGAAGGCATAATATTCCAGTTTTGGTATTTAATCTTGCCATGAAACAATAAAATTATTGCAAGCCGTCGTGGTAATGATCGCATGGTATTTGGATTTACAACTACATGTGCAATCAGTGCCCATCACAACTCAAGTTTTGAGTTATAACCCCGCTCAAGGTGAGCAGTATTCTACATTATGTATATAACATTGTTTGTCAGTGACTTGTAACAGGCCTTTGGTTTTTATATGGCTACTCTGGTTTCCTACTAAGGCTGTCACAGTTAGCAAAATCACTATCCGTTTAACCGACCTTCATTAACCGAACCAATCCCGTTTAAGGGTGTAGACCTGGGTTACCCTAAAATTTTCCCATCATTCAATTTTTTTTAAATTTGCATCATGGAATAGTTATGTCTAAATACATTATCTGCCAAAGTTTCAAAAAAATTCACCGTGCTGTTTTCTCCATAGCACATCCTAAATATAGCAATTTTGGGGGTATTCTTGACGCCAGATGGTAATACTAGTTTCGGAAGATTCTAATAGATATGCACATTTATTTCTGATTGAAAGGGAATATTTTGGCTTTAATACACTTGAGAGTGTTGTTGTTGAATAGATATGAAATATCTAGCATATCTGAATACCCTGTTTGGAGATAATCACGTGCAAAACAGTGGAAACTGCAAAAAAGGGGGGATGCCCTGAGGACCACCTTGGTATTAAAAATCGGATTAAAAAAAATCCTGTCATTTAATTTCCACCAAAAAATGACACACTGAAGAATAGACATATAGACATCATTGCACCAAATTTTACAAATTTTTACCGTCAGATTTTTAAAATATTTAGATTTATGTTTTTCATGGATGGCACCCAGAAAATGAAATTGTCGAGGAAAGTTATCACACACCCATCTTTTGCTAGTTTCTTTGTTTGTGAGATAAAAATTAACTAGTTACCAATAACAAAAAGCTTTTGAATTCTTATAATTGACACAGTGGATGTCCAAATTACTAAATGACTACATTTGTCTTTTTTATTTTCAGGTCGGCTGGGGAGGGAGAGGGGTGGTTTTAGGGTGACTCTACTTGATTAATTCATAACACAAACACACACACAAAAAAAAACCCAAAAACACAGACAGCCACCCAGCTGTATTGTTATACTCCTTCAAATTCTGTGCTCCAGTTGTATTCGTTTGATTCTGGTTATTCTTTAGTTGTCTTAGGAGAAGGGGGCGGCAGTATAAGAGAGGATCAGACATTACAATTTTTTTCCCAAACATAGCTTTCTATTTTTTTTACTACAAAAAAATGTATTTGCTCTATAGTTTCATAATATTAATGATTCTGGTGTATATATTTAATTTTTTTTTTTACAAACCCTTGAAATTCAATAGAAAAAGGTTGTCACACAAGTTGTGTTACATTTCTGGCATTTTTGACAACATATTTCGATGAACATTTTTTCTGGAAAGAGATATTTCGATGATATTTTGTGGGCACCGGCATATAAGTCATAAGTCATAAGTTTATTGGTTCACCAATCAAGGGCCCACAGGGGGCATATACAATATGAGCATATTAAGATATAATTGTTTTACAACATAAACAAAAAACAGCAATAATGTTTTACCACTAGTTTAGAGCCAAGTCCTAGGTGTGTATTGATCCCTGTAACAATTGAGGAGATAAAATGCTTCTTAAAATAAAGAATTAGTATGACTACTTGAAGCACCAAGGGTCCATGCCATTAGGATGAACTTATGGGCCAAGCCAATTTTGTGACTATACAATGTTATGTAGTAACAGTATCAAAAAGCCAACAATAAAAAATATTGATTACAAAATATATTAAGATTCGTTCATTTAATAATAACACACTGCCTGACATTGGCATAAGCAGTAATAAGATATAAAAATGCAAGGAGCACAGCTATGGAAAGGTAAAAGAAAAAGGAGGTTTTTTTTAACTGGCCATATCCAATGTAAACATTCTTTGTCACCAAGAAGCTTGGAATTGAGGGAGAATTTTCAAATGCACAGATGATCATGTATTTGAGAAGACACTGAAAATAGAGTTATCTCCCATACCCCAGGCCTACCCCCTGAAACGGTAATTGAAAAGCCTCATGTGAAGCATGCAGCTATTGTGATTGTGAAAGAACGGTTTACTGAAAAGTCTGTGTTTTTGGCTTATTTGTGGAAGATCTCGAACTTTAAGACTTAAAATCACACCCATGAAATGACAAGAACAATTTTGGTATGCTACACTTGTCTTTATACATGTGTACATGGAAGCAATTTTGTGTCCGATGTAAACTCCGACATTATTGAATTAACTTCCATTGACATGTAAAATGTGATAAGATCTACGAGTTACAGTGATGGGTTTGTCAGGAATATGAAATAAAAAGTACTCTCAAACTCTGAGCTCTTCTCGTAAAATGACAGTGTGTTAAACGACCCAACGTCAGTGCCCAATGTACATATCTATTTTCCAAGTTGTGTATTGTGATACACTGTTCACCTGATCATGATGACCTGATGTTTGTTAAAACATTTGATTGGGTAATGAATAAAAGGGACCGTCTCAATGTTGTTTTGACGAATATCAGCAACAGAAAGGTAGACAAAAAAATGATTGGTATGCAATATATCACAGAGAAAATAATTCTATGTGGGTAGGAGAATAAGACCACAAAAAAAATGTAATCGATCTTTAAAGGGAAACTTCGCAAAAAAAATATTTTTTTCCTGATGTATAACTATGGATGTTTATATGTATATTAGCGTTTTATTATGTTGGATAAGGGAATGAAATCGATTTTAAAATTCGGTCAACGATAGATGGATGTCGCCATTTTGATAGCATCTCGATATCAAATATCACGTGATGTCTAAATACCACCATGCCCCAAAATAAGCGTGACAAACCGAGGTCCTCATTCTCATAAAATTGAGAGGATTATGTAAACATATAATTTGTAATACAGAAGTTTTCATTTGACAACTACAGACGATGAGTATTATAAATACTTTTAAAGTTTATTATACAAAACTTCAGGGTACATCTCTT
>MJUT01049254.1:579887-591973 GCA_002080005.1 Gigantidas platifrons | reverse complement strand
GGACGGACGACAGACGACGGACGAAAAGTGATGGCAATAGCTCACCTGACCCTTTGGGTCAGGTGAGCTAAAAAAGGGGGCGAGCGAGCGATATTTTTATTATTTTATTTTTTGAAAACCATTTTTTGGGAGGCGAGTATAAATTGATTGGTGAGAGCGAGTTTTTTTTTTTTTTTTTTTTGTAATGTGTTAGTATGAAATAACTGGTGCACACAAATATTTAAAATTAAATGTAAATGAAATGCTGGTTACAATACCGATTCAGTAGTGGATGTGCTAGATTTTAAGTAGTCTCTTTCTTATAAGACATCTCTCATATTAGAGGGTCAGATTCATTGTGCACTTCATTAGTAAATTGCAAACTAACTGTCATCACCAGACACCACTATATATCTCTGCAGAAAGGATGGCCTTATAAGAGGGGATACTGTGTGTATGGGTGAAGGTTTCAGTTCTTAAAAAGCATTTGTCTTCTTAGACAGGCTCTGCTTACAAAACATGAATGACAAAATCCTAAAGATAAGACCTCAGGTTAAGAAAAAATACAAGTTGTTGCAGTGCCTTTAATCAACACACACATATTAAACTGACATTTGAACAGTTACAGATATTTATGTTCCCTGTTTTTTAGAAAAGAATCTCTTTCCCGATGTTTTAGCCTCTTTTCCTTGTCTTCGACTACAGTTTAAGCAGATAGGTCTGACTACGGAAAAGTGTTCAAGTAGGTTTTGAATCACTGGCACTTGTTTCTGGTAAAAAAAAATTACCTAGATACTAATAATACCACAAGGTACGTAACCGTTCATTTGCAAAAAAATCTATGTCATCGCGATTTTTCAACTCGACGGACGCCAGCATGGATGAATGGCCTACATCATCTGAAACTAAGATAATTTATCTACAAAATGATGTATAAAACACATACCTTTGCTGAATCTCAACAATACAACATACCTTTTTCTGCGGGTCACTTGTCAGCTTTCATCATTAAAACAGGAAACTGGGAGATTGCTACCCAGCAGTGAAAGAAAAAAAGAAGAAAAGTTTTAATAAAAATTCTATAAAAAAACAGAGATGTTAGAAAAATATATATATATTGGTTGGAATGCAATATATATTTTTTTCTAACATCTTAGTATTTTTTAAAGAATTTTTATGTACCTTGTGGTATTATTAGTATCTAGGTTAACTCGAATAATACAGCGTCCTCTATCTGCTATCACTACTTAATGTAACAAAGCATAATATAACGACTGGATTATTCGGGTTATATCTAGGTATATATTTTTTTTTACCAGAAACAAGTGTCTGTGCTTTGAATGTACTCATCAACATCTATTAAATTTTCGGTATCTCCACAATAAAAACAACAAGGTGGAACAACGCATAATACTATCATAATAGTTGATTTCAACATCGGAAATACATGTCAGACTTTCTCTCACAAATATGGCCCATTCAGCTGGGGATCCGAAAGCATGGATTAAAGAAATTAATTCAACAATGTCATAAATGCGTTTGATATTAGTGTACACGCTTTCTAAGCGTTTAACCGAAAAAGATTTGATTGAAAAATTAAAATTTGGAGCGGGATGCGGAATACAATTTTCCGGGTGCGGGAAAATAAAAAATTAATAAAAAGTCAGTTCTTCAAAAAAAGGTGCGGGAATATCCAAAGAACTAGTAATCAAATTGGTGTGGCCTTATGATTAAAAATTGTTATATATATCTCTGTACAAGAGGAATTAAAGAATCTATATAATCTAGAGATCAATACACAAGTTACGCGTTGTCAAAATTATCCATTATATTTTTCAGCACATTAGCAGTAGAACAAAATTAACATAAAAGTCATAATTCAATATTGCTTACAATACCTGGATATAGTCTATAAAAAATTAAAATGAGTAATATCGAATTTCAATGCTATATCTGCACACCTTATACCATGTGCAAGTGGGTTTTAACAGTAGAAAGATAACTCATCAATTCATCAAAATCATAATTCAATATAACAAAAGGATGAACGTTAACACTATGTTGTCCAATACATGTATGTCCTGAAATCATCCATGAAACTCAATTTTTGGTGGAGTTTCTTATCCATATAGTATTGATATGCCTGCTAAAGGGGAATGAAACATGCCATGCAATATTCAGTATTTAAATAGTTTCAAAAGATCACAGAATAATTTGGAATTCTTGTAGAAAAAACACTTTCGTTCAACACGTGGACGCTGAAATTTTTTGTGTCAACATCACAAACGTTTTGTACCTGGCTCATATCAAGCAACCTCCTATGCAAATGACGAAAAGTCAAGTTTAATAGATCAATTCTTATATATTATTTCTTTAGATCAACTTACTTTCTTTTTATTACACGAAAATTTACTTCTGGGCCAATCTTGCGCATGTTCGTTATGAAGACAGGGTTGTTTTTCGAACAAGTGTGTGAAAATCTATGAATATTGATAAGAAAATGGTTTAAATTAACCTGTCGACCCGAAAAAATATCTAATATTTTACTTTCTGGTAGAATAAATCGGACCTCCATCCGATGTGCAATCCATTTATGTAGTTTACCGAGATCGTATTGTTTGGTCACGTTCACTACACGTGTTCGTGTCACATGTTTCATTTGGGAAAATTCATTGATCAAAACAAGTATCAGGTTGAAAACGTCATCATATGCTATGTTTTCGATCGCAATTGCTGTGTGCAATGCATATTCATAACATATACCTACTTTCGTTTTCATATGCAAAGTATTGTGTAAATAACGTGCGTCACACATTTGACACCATTTTTTCAGCCTAAAACATTCCTTCACGACAGATTTCAGTTGTAAGGTGTATTTTTTTTAAATGGAAAAATCTAACACACACTAAAGATTTCATCAAAATTGCTAGAAGCTGACATTTCTCTTAAAAGGAATTTTAAAACCAGTCAATTTAACGTTCGTTTTTATGAGAGACACAAACAGTGTGAACATATCATCCATATTCAGACCGGTATTCAGGCAAGAAAATAAACAAACTAACTTTGAAAAATGTGATTGTTTGATCTAATACTGTTTCTTTTAGACTGAAAACCAAAAATATATTTGTCTGAATGAAATAGAACTTTTTACTCATTATATGCAGGCAGTAGGTACAAAATGTCCGTTTTTAGCCATCATTTTCACCTGGACATCCAAGCTTAAAATCCCACCATTAAAAAACGACTGAATGTATGGCTATGAAATTTAGCATGGTATACTATGAAACACTGCTGGCCACGTCTAACAAATAAAATCTAACACAAAGTTATTGATATTTTATTTAAATAACATTATTTGAAACCATCCTATGTCTCCCCAACACCAAATAATGACTTATAATTGTATAAGGGATCCTTCCTATACATAGCGAATATAGTTGACTGTTGTAAAACACTCTTTCCGTTGTAAATATATAGGAAATGAAACATTTTGTTCATTTAAAATAGTTGTTTGTCAAAAAGGTACGTATCTGTTCAATTCAGTATTTAATTTTCCAACGGTTATTAGATGTAAATTACAGTCCCCTGAGCGCTTTAAATGAAGCGAATTTAACATCAGCAATCCAGACTTTAAATTGCAATCCCACAATGCAATATCGGGCCAAAACGTCATCGCCCGGTACAAAAAGTAGAAATTAAAATTACAAATTTGCGATTTGCTTCGTTATTTGTGGAAATATGTCGATAAAACGTTGTGAATATGTATTTTATATCACCAGGAACATATTTAGTTAACTTGTAAAAAATCGCGAAGTTTCCCTTTAAGGACTGTTCCATATTTTATAATTTATGATTGAAAATTGTTATATATATCTCTGCACAAGAGGAATTAAAGGATCTATATAATCTAGAGATCAATACACAAGTTACGCATTGTCAAAATTATCCATTATATTTTTCAGCACATTATTAGCAGTAGAACAAAATTAACATAATTGTATAAGGGATCCTATACATAACGTATATAGTTGACTGTTGTAAAACACTCTTTCCGTTGTAAATATATAGGAAATGAAACATTTTGTTCATTTAAAATAGTTGTTTGTCAAAAAGGTACATTGTACGTATCTGTTCAATTCAGTATTTAATTTTCCAATGGTTATTAGATGTAAATTACAGTCCTCTGAGCGCTTTAAATGAAGCGAATTTAACATCAGCGACCCAGACTTTAAATTTCAATCCCACAATGCAATATCGGGCCAAAACGTCATCGCCCGGTACAAAAAGTAGAAATTAAAATTACAAATTTGTGATTTGCTTCGTTATTTGTGGAAATATGTCGATAAAACTTTGTGAATATGTATTTTATATCACCAGGAACATATTTAGCTAACTTATAAAAAGTCGCAAAGTTTCCCTTTAATCTCAATTCAGATTGTTATTGATTTTTTGTTTTACCGATGTTACTGTACTTTTACTTGACCGTATTTTACGCTTGATCTCGTATACACGTATACATTACGGTTAACCATTTACTATTTCTTTAAACGGATAGTATTTGAAATCTAACCGCTGACGGTTACACGGATAACCGTGACAGCCTTATTTCCTACAGCAATAAAACTGACTGCCATTACATAACTGAAATACTATTGAAAGCGGTGTTAAACACCATAACTCCATACCCCTTAAAACTATCATTCATTTTTGGTTCTGGCAGTTAATTTTCATCTTTTCATTTGATTATCATAGGGTGGTGCTGGAACATGTACTTTCACTTCCTTGGGCAATGATGCTGCGAATTGTAGTGAAATCCTGAGAAAAACAATCGCCATGATTTAAAAAGTCATTGGAAGGTGGACATTATGTATTATTTTTTAAGATCAACGTCTTGGGAGTTGAACCAGACATTGTTCAATTTCTATAATGTTACATGGATAAATCATAAAGATTTAACAACAGAAATTGGACTTGAAGTCAAGTGACTCAAGTAGGGAGGTCGCCGATACGTTTATCATAACGTCATCGATTTTCTTGCGACGGTAAAAAATTCAGTTTTTACCGATTTTCAGAAGGCTATAAAATACTGAAAATTCCATTATTTTAACAGGAAAAAAATGTCCTGTATAAATTCAGACCTTCATCTTTCTAATTTTGCGATTGTGAAGTAGATTGGACATCGATAAGTGTTATTTTTAAGCGTTTGAAGTGGAGTTGTTTTGCATAAAATGGCCACCAGAAAAATCATGTGTCAAAATCCAACCTGATTTCAAAATTAAATCCGCAAGCTGTTACTCGGTCGATTTCCTTCATATATGGCTTAAAATTTGGGAAATATAGTCAACTATTCAAAGCCGATTGTGATGGGTACATTTCTGTTTTTCGACAAGAAAAAATTGATATTTTGAAAAAGACGTAAAAAAAGGAGGGGTTTCATCCTTCCGGAAGTCCATCACAAGTGATTATCAATAATTTGGAGCTCCCTCTTCCCGCCTGTAACCTTGGTTTTAGCCAAACAACAATAGCGGCTTGCAGATTTCATTGGATAAATTGGTCGCATGGGCGTGTTTTTTTTGCAGAAATTACGCGGGACGGATTATTCCCCTTGACCGCCGGATATTATCTGTCCGCCATTGTTTGCGCAAACTCTCAATTTTAACGCTTCAAAAATGTCTTTTTCGGCTGCTTTGCTTCAGGAATTGTGTGATGACTCAACTAACAACGTTGGATACCGGCCAAGGAGGCCCATTACCTACCGTGAGTACCAAAACAACTTCTTAAAACAAGCTACAAGCCCATTCTTTCTGAAAGCCAGAAAGGTCATACGTCATGGGTCATATCCTGACCTTAATTCCCGTTTTCCTATTTTCAAACCTCTGCAAGTGATAATTTGCTATGAATTTGCCATAAAATAGTTAAGAAAAAATATTCTCTGTCATAACTGTTCTTAAATATGTTTTTACGAACTTTAATTTACTTGGACCCCTCACGGCGAATTTACAGCCGTTCGAAACATCTCAGGTGTTGCCAATAGCACTCTCTAGACTTTACCCTTCCTTTCAGCAAAAGTTGAGAGAATATGAACAAATGGGATTTTATGGTCAATGATTTTGAGCTGAAACTTGAACCATATTTTTTTTTATATTAAATGATGATAAAAGTCAAAGAGGAGTTATGGCAGATTAGGATTTGATATGTAAAGCATGTTATGGTAGATTTTCTGTTCACAAATCACATTTAATGTTAGGAGATCTTGATTGATCAATTTTAAATAATTTTTATGTCAATTTTTTTTTAATAATCTGTTGAAAACTTGTTGATATTGATATTACCTTGCATATGAGATTCATACCAATTCAGTGTTTAACAATTTAAAACGGAATACATCCAGGGACAATAGGTTTTGTGTTAAATAATATTTAATTTCAAACCTTTGTTTTACTGTTTATTTTGTTCTCAGTTTTTCTTTCATCACCATTTACGATGTAAATAAAGATTAAAATGAAAGTCTATGTTTTATCGCATTCAAACTTGCATATGATATGGTACATGTATGATACATGTGTTTTGAGACTTAATATAGATCTGCCAAGCAAACTAGAATAAATGACACATTTGAAAAAGAATCAATGAATTTGACTTTCAGTTGACATGTTCACAGTTAATGACATCTTTTTCATGCTACGTCATGTTTTTATTCACTGAAAAAAGATCTGAATAAATGTTTTTTAAGATTTATTGTGTCATACCCCTCCCTGGATCCGCCACTGAATTTTTAATATCAGCTGCAAAGATATGGATTGACAAAATAAATTATCATTTTTTTTTATTTATCAATTACAATTATCGCTTGTTTACATCAATAAATTTGAAAACAAAAGTTAGACTACGATCAAAGCTGCAAGTCCAAATAAAGGCAAATTCGAGAGAACATTTAACCCTCGAACAACTGAGGGACAACCATCAAATTCATATATATGATATTTACATATGTAATTATGAAAATTATATATTTATTTTACACTTTATTTTCCAGAGGATATCCAGACCATCACTGACTTTGCCAGGGAAAGATGGGGCTCCAGTGGAGATGGGGACCTAGCCATGATGCAGTCACCCTGTACAATATCTACACATTACAAGCTTTTCATATGCTCTTAAAAAAATGAGTGTAATGCAAAAAAAAAGATATTTACAACACAAATACAAGTGTTTTATTGTCAGAACATTGAAAGGAAAGTCATTTGATAGAATCAACATTGATTACCATTCATACCGCTCAGTTTGAATGGTATTAGGGATCAATAAGGGGAGTTAATTAGATATTTGACCAACTTCCAGTAAGGTAGAGGCCTAATAAATATGCATCTAGCTCTAAGTAGGTAACACATAGAAGCTTGCAAAAGTATTTATTAGAAAGCTGATATTTTAAGCTTTACAATGATACCAAATATGTATATGTTTTCTAATATTTCATCTGGATATTTTAAGAAATAAACAATTTTCCAAAAAAAATCTGCGATTTCAGATACTTTGTGAAATATTTGCAGTGAAAATAAGTGAAAACATATGAATGTGTTGTGAAAAGCTGTGTTTTAATGTATATAACTTATAAATACAGCTTTTTACTGCTTAAAACTTAACATTTTTCTTAAAAACAGGATTTTTCGTGAAAAAATGGGCTAAAATTTGTATTTAAAGTACTGTTTTTTTTACCTAAAAAATGTATTTTATTCGATGAAAAAAAATATTTAAGGTAAGGAAACTGTTTTTTCCTGTTTATTGAACAAGTCCTCAAATGAAAATAGGCTCAGAAAAATTTTAGGATTTTTTTTCACTTTTTCCTGCCCAAAAATGTAAATTTTTTGCTAAAAAAATTGTGTATTAAAAATCCACTGCATGACACCAGGTTTTCAAAAGGCCAAATTTAAAAAAAAATGATATTACAGTTTAATTAATTGTTTTTTGTTTAAACTGCTCAATGGCTTGAAGTTTCCTCATGTATAAAAAATCAGGCCTCTATTTGCAACATTTTTGAAGATATAAGGACCTAAACATGGCCTCCCATGCCACGAGACCATTGATACATAGGGAACAAAATCTAAGTCCAAAGGTGACTCCCTGGGATTTTGACCATTCACCAGATTTTTCAAGGAGACCATATCAAGTGTTTTAATGGCTCAAATTAAAGATTACAAAGGACTTGTTAAGGTAAAACACTAAATTTGAATGTATCTTTTAAAATGTTTTCATTATTTTGGCCCAAAATTGACATTTTTTCCATCGCAAGAAAATCGGCCAAAATTTCCAACTTTAAACGGTCGTAACTTTTGAACCCCTGGTCCGATCTTCAAAATTTTTGCTGCAAAAGATTTCTTTCATTCCCAATACTTCATATTTTGGCCTGACCTCCCTAACTCAAGACAGTCAAGTATAGCTGGGGTAAAAAAAGATGTACACCATTGTTTGTTTACGAATTGATAGTAACGTAAGCGGATTGTCAACAAGACCCTGTGCTTTACTGATAAAATTCAGATTATGTTAACACAAACAGTAAGTCAAACTCAGAAATTCTAGAATAAAAGTTAACAAGACAAATATCAAACAGCAATTTTTAGTGCGACAGTCAGTTATCTTCAAATTTGATGATTGGGAAAATTACATCGTTCTTCATTTTTTGTAAAGATATTAAAAAGTCAATGAAATTAATAATGAAGTGTTGATATCCGTTCGACTCTCGGATCACTTGCATTTTGATTTTGGGCCATGGGGACATTGTCGGTGCAATGATATAAGAACAATACAAAGGGTGGCCAATCATTAACTTACCCGGGCCTTCAGGAGTTTATTCTTGAGTCTCCAAATTTCAGCGGTTTAGTGAAAATTCACATTCGAAAAGCTACTAGCAATCACTTTCTTCTTTTCTTTCCTTGCTCATAAAATGTCCAGGTGATATCACTATTTACTCTTACCGGAAGTGAGATCATCCGCTGATCATGTCATTACATAGTTCATAAATTTTACAACTTTCAGTAAACATTATGAAAATGCTATCAATTATCATGCTTCACACTCATGGATAATATCATTTTGCCATCAAAATTACTTGTTTTGGTTGATTACTTAAATATTACAAAGCCATTATTTGTTTGTTTACATTTGAAGTTGAACAGGCCTTATTCATACGCGGAAGCAAGGTGCACGTTTGGGGGTCGTTTGGTTTTTTTGACGATTGTAAATGAATAGCACCTTTTTTTAGTTAGATAAAAAAAATATATGAATTATATTCTTTATTTTTGACTTCTGAATAAGCTGAAATTAGTGGTAGGAAATAATTTATATAAAAGTAAAATGGTCTTCAAAGCGTTTTAAAATAGTACAAAATCTAGGGCAACATAAAGTTCACATGTACATTGACAACTTTTGGCATGACTGGGCAACGCTATTGTCATTTATTAATAGATATACACGGAGAAGCGCGAGAAATAATATTTTTACGTACAATGTGGTTAAAATATTTGAATTAAATTATGATGCGTTGCTTATTTATGACACAATTGACAACCTTTCGCGTAAAAACATTTTAAAATAAGTCAAGACGGTATCCGTCAAGTTTTCGGTGAAACAAGTTGTGAATACAAGAGGTTTAAATCACTGATTCGTTAATTTAGTATTTAATTTGATGTATTTGCATGTTCTTTCTCTATTTTGACCATTTTTATCAAAGAATGAATACATTGCATGGCAAACAACACTTCAAGTTCGTCTGGGCATTTTATTGCTTGACCAGCTTGTTTTCCTTCCCTAGATCTAAATATCCCCTGCCTCTGGATTCGGAATCTGCACCAAAAAACCAAACATGTACAGCAACAATCAAATGGGCGAACCATCTAAAATATATGTAAAACAAGAAAAGGACAATGAACAAGCAGGGCCATCTGAATCAGACAGTGATACGACCCCAGAAAAACAACAAAAGGATTCTCAAAAAGATGGCAAATTAGTTGGTCCATCCAAGTCAGATTCTCCAGACAAAAAAAGAAAATTGGAAACGCCGGAAGAGGAACGTGCAAGTAAACATAAAAAAGAAAAACAAGAAGAAGAAAGATTAAAAATGCAGTTCGTATTTACCTAATCTTAAAATAGTGTCAATAAAAAATTATTTGACAATTTTAATTCAGTACTGTAGAATCTGCTATTATTGGACAACTTGGGCTTGGGGCATTAATCATGATTGTGCTGTATCAGGGTCGTTTCTTTGTAGTAGATAATGTTTGCACAACTTGCCTTTTTCAACCAGTATTCTATCATTTACGTACCATTCAATATTTTACATATCTCTACGTAGTTGAAGATCAACATCAAGAGATTAGACCAGGTTGTATCGGATACACACATTTGATAAGACAGTCAAATGGGTTATATTGGACTATACAAGTTGATGCGGCTGTGGTTTATGTGGCCTTGTACAATGCGGCCTTATGTAAATCCGGTCTTGTATCAAATGGATGTTCTGGCCGTGAGATATTTTTAGTATACGCTATACTTAGGTAAAAGAATAATTAAAAAATAAAAGTTTTATTTAAATTAAAAATATTATTTAAATATTTGTGGATATGATCATGATGAATAAATGTATTCAGATAATTAGCATAAATATTCATGACATAATGGAACTTGCAGTGTTTTCACAAGATTTATTCAAAACTGAATATGAAAAGCCATAATAAATCGTTATTATTTTAACAATTTTTAATTAGTAATTTTTGGTAATAATGACAGAAATCATTTCCATTGAAGTTGATGATTAGAAAAACAATTCAGGTTGATATGCATTTGTACCAAGCCAGATTCCTTAGATGTTTTCTTGTAATTAATTAGCAAATTCACCTGATAGACAAATTAATTAATTATTTACTCAATGTGTTGTTTTATCGTATATCCATAGATACACATAATTCTTAACTGAGGCCGCATCAACCACAGCCGCATCAATCACGGCCTCGTTTGTTTAAGGCCGGATTTTCATAAGGCCAGACTGTTGTACAGCCGCATCATCTCGAAAGCATATTGGACATGTAAAAAAAAAAAACACTTGCTTTCATGTTTGGCCGTTAAATACAGTTGAATCTTGTTATCTGTAAATTCATGGGAATGTGTTGAAAAATTTTGAGTTATTCGAAATTTGACTAAAGGAGAGCAAGGGATTAAATAAGATGGGGAACTCTTTAAAGTAATTTTGACAACTATCATAGTATGGCTGTGAACTGCTGTTGTCCATCATGTCCAAAATTTCTATCATCATCTTAAACATATTTTAACATGTGCAAAATCATTAGTATGCAAGTTTCTTCAATGAGGTGTTGTTAACATATGAATTATTCCAAGTTTAATTTCCTTACATATAAATTTAATTACATGATATTTAGTACTATCTTTGCCAACACACAATATTTCAAATTTGTCGACAAAACAAACATTCATAGAATCTACAAATACCACATAATTTATTATCAACACTAACACACAATATCTTATATTATAGGTGCCCGGGTGGCTCAATGAGTTAGGTTGCTGGATCTAACAACTCGTACAAGCCTATCACCAATACGGCGTGGATTCGCGCCCGGCTTTGTAAATTACAAAAAAGGTGCACTCGACTCGCAACCGCAAGTGATAAAGTTTACCAGTTGCTTGCCCATGGTCGGTGGTTCTCTCCGGGTACTCCGGCTTCCTCCACCACTAAAACTGGTCGCCATGATATAGCTGAAATATTGTTGAAAGTAGCGTTAAACACCACAAATCAATCAATCAATCAATCTTATATTATACATGTACATGTACTGTTCCATTCTATGAATAATTACATATACAGAGACGTGCAAAAAGTATTCAGTCACTGTAATTTTTTACTACATGTATATATTTCATATAAAACCACATTTTTTAGCTCACCTGACCCGAAGGGTCTTGTGAGCTATTGCCATCACATGTCGTCGTACATCGTAAACTTTTTCAAAAATCTTCTCCTCAGAAACTACCAGACCAATTGGAACCAAACTTTGTCTGAATCGTCACTAGGGTATCTAGTTTTAAAATTGTGTCCG
>MJUT01049254.1:556477-569134 GCA_002080005.1 Gigantidas platifrons | reverse complement strand
TAGTAGATTCACCATATACTGCCAAGCTAAAAAGGTAAAAGAGGTTTGCCCTAAACACCTGTGAAAAAGTTGCAGTGATTGAGAAACTTATTGATTCTCCTTCTACCTCTGGTATTCTAGAGAAAAGAGGAGTAATAGTAGGTAAAGATGTAGATGTAAGCAGATGGCTATGTGAAAACAGTAAAAAAGAATATCTCTATCTCAGACCTAAAGCTAAAGGGAACCCAGCCAATCGATGAGAAAGTAAAGTATACTACCTTTGTACAAACAGCACCCATGTCAATTAGTAGAAAATATAATATCAGACTCATACTAGATATTGGGAAACACCACAAAAGAGGAAAGCAGTGGACAACCTTAGAGGAGATTAAGAAAATACAGAGGAGAAAAGACAGAGTAACAGATGATGTAAGGAGAAGAAGAATCAACTTCTATTTGTCACCAGATATAAGTAGGAAGTACCAAATAAGAATGAAGTTCTGAAGATAAAAGAAAGCAGAAATATTGAATTGGTACAGAAACATATCATGTCTGTAACTGTAGTTGAAGCATATAGCAGATACAAAGTAAAGTCTTCAAATGATAAAATTGGCTTGATTCTGTTCAGAAAACCTCAAGTTAAACAATGCAAGTTTCTGAAGCTTGCAGGAGGTCAGGTCTATGTCAGAAATGTTGTAATGCAGCTCTGAAGACTGAAGATCTGCAAAATATTTATGTACAGATTTAAATTAGAGATGTAAAGACAGACAAAACCTGAATATCTGAATTAACCTTATGTGAAAACACAGAAGATCCACAATTTCACAAGAATGTAGTTGCCTAGAGTGCAAATGTAACAGCTGTGGAACAGATATTTTAGATACACATTATACAAATCTGATTGAAAGAAGAAAGCAAAAGCATAGAATATCACAATGTAGTTATGATAGTTATTTGATATAGAAACACTTTTGATAAGCTTTTTTCAAAGTTAAAGTTATTTTGATAGAGTCCGTAGGCCTTTGACAATGCTTATATTTTTTGGCTAAGATAACTTTTCTTCCCATATTACTATACTTTAGATATGAGTCAATCATGTTACCATTTTAATCTTTTATTTTGTGTTGTAATTACTGCTCTTTTCGTTTTTGTAATATGTTTAGTCCAAATTTAATATGCCGGTTGCAAATGTGTCCACTTACTTGTTGTATAAGAAAGTGTTTTTTTTCTATTCTACCAGACCTTTAGTACTTTAGCAACTATAAATTTATATCAAAGTTAAATGGTCAATTTAGGTATTACTACCTACTTTATAATAATTACAAGAAACACATGAATTTGGTAGAGTCCGTAGGTCTTTGAACACCACTTTTTTATTAAGTAAATTTTTTATTCATGATAAGATATCAACAAAAATTTGTGTTACATACTATGGTAACATGTACAATGTCTCTTTTAAGAATGAAATATTCATTTACTTGTGGGGTTTTTTCTGAACTAGCTTATTTGAAAAATTTTAAATAAAAAAAATTGCTTTCGGTTGCTATTCAAATACCAATTTTTTTTCTCCAAAAATGCTACATACTTATCTTTTTTTTATTTTCTTGAAAGTTTTGATGTTTTTCTAGTTAACCTATTTGATTTTGTTGTTTAAAAATAAAAGTTTATTGAAAGTTAGCTCTGTGATTGTGTTTTGTGTAGAGTCTGTAGGTAGGTCTACTTGCAGTTATATAAATGAGCATTTCTCAAAAGTGCCTGCATGAATTTTTATAAAATTTTCAGATATTATATTATGCCAGAAATGTAGTGCTTGCAAATGAGGTAACTCTTGAAAGTCTATGATAAAGTTGATTTTTGACCTAATGTGACACAAAATAGTCCCACCTGATTGTGATTCAGCCGATTTACAAACCTTCTAACATGTCCAATATTGAAATGTTTGATACAGTTTTTTTTTTTAATTGATTGTTTAAAGGTCTCCCGGTAGTATTCCAACTGATTTTTACATCAGTTATGATTTTTGCTAGCATAATTTTTTTGGAGTAAAACTTGTCATATCATGTTGCACCCAGCTTAGGCTTTCATTAGAAACCAAAGACTATACAATTGTTATTTGCTGTTTCTCCGCTAAGCACTCGGCATAAAGGACTAAGAGCAAAGACTTGGTTGGCTCTAAATCAGGATAATGTGTTCTTAGTTGAAAATCCCTACCCATGGAACACAGGCACTTGTTTCTATCAATGGAAAGGTGGACTATTGCCATCATTATGTGTACTTGCAGAAATAATGTTTCAACCATTTTCAACCATTCTTGACTTTGTCTTACTTGAGAAAAAAACATTACGAGCATTGACAGTTCTTGTTTCTGATTGGCTGAAACTTTATAAATCTTCTCCTCTGAAATTACCTAATGATTTGTTAGTTGGCACAAATAAATTATGTGATGTCCTCCATAGAAATTCCTCATTTTGATTCGATCAGGTAAAAACAGTCTTGTTGCTGATTGGCTGAAACTTTGAAAAAAATCTTCTCTGAAAGTACAATTAAGAAATAAATCATGGAAGCCAGAATGTGTTTTAACATGGATTGGCGGATATTAGTATTTTATTCCGAGCCAGAAGCAAGGGATAAAATTTACTAATATCTGCTAATCCATGTTAAAACTCAAAACACATTTTGGCTTCCATGATTTATTTCGATTCTGATATGTCTAAGAGTACAAATACGGTAGTATACTTTGGAAGATGGTAATTTATATTTACGCTTGCGGAAAATGTCGCACACAATTTATGTAACTCAAATAATACTGTGCCCTCTATCGGCATTATTCGGGTTACAATTTATGCTGCCAATGGAAAAGTCGGTCATATTCACCGGCGCATGTGCTAATGAGGTTATACCGAATGGATAACTCGCTCGTTTGTTAACAAAGCGAAAGAAGGTGGTCATGTTAGAATCCCAAATAATTTATAATTAAGTACGGGATATATATGAGATACAAAGATTCCTCATGTCGTATTGTCATTGTGAAAATTTAGTGGCGATGGGTAATTCTAATTTCAGAAACTCAGAGCTACAATGCTTTCTTAACCTAATCAGTGCATGAAAATCCAGTTGAGCGATTCAGGCTCAGATGAGCCTCCAGTTGTATACATAAATGTTGATACATGTATGCACAATTTCAAGACAATCTACAATATTTTTTAATTAATATAATTTTTATTTCAGCTCTAGATATCATGGAACAATGGGGAGATTCTGGTCCTATACATCCAAAACATTTACGTGAGGCAGTAAGAAGATTGAAACAGAAAAATCATTTACCAAACTCCAAAACAAAGAAGGTCCTGTTTAACACCTGAAGAAGAGAATGTACCAAAAAATGGAATAATGATTGGGCTATTCAGCCAATATATTGTGTTGGTGTTAAACTCTATTTGACAATAAATTTTGGCAGGACCAAGATTTTAATTTGAACTAGAAATATTATGATTATTCAAATTTATGTACTTTATTAAACCTCATCAGTTGTGTAATGGTGAGCGTGCTCGCCTTGAATGCGGTGGATTTCGTCCCGATTAAGTCAATCAAAGACAATAAAATTGGTATATGCTTCTTCTCTGCTAAGCGTGCAGGAGTAAAAGCAAAGACTAGTTGGCTCAGAATCAGAATAATGTGTCGGAGTGGAGCAACATGTCTACTCAGGGACTGCCTCTAGTTACTACAAGTTATTTCCCTTACGACTGGCAAAATGGTACCCAGTCTAGCAAGACAGGACAACAAATTTGAGTATACCGATAATTTTCTCATAATTTGTACATATTTGAACCTTGTAAGGGATAATTTTATAGCTAATAAAAATTTCACAATTTGTTAAAACATTAAAATTTTGAACATATTTATGGGGGAAAATATATGCTATTTTCATTGAAATTTGGATGAAGGGGATACTATTGCCTGTCTTAAAGGGAAATGATTCATGTAAACATATAATTTTATGATCAAAGTTGGAAATGATCAAATGTTCTATTGATTTAAATTAAAATACATCGACGAAAGAAAAACCTATCGCAATTTTTAATCTTTTTTTGAACTCGTTTAAACAAAATATTCTGAATTCATTTATTTGCATGTATCATATGATAGTACTCTGTCAGAAGAAAAGTTGATATTTCTCTGTAATTAATGTGCAAGCTCAAAAATGGTTTCTTGAGATTGTAGGTTCCTTTTAAAAGACAAAGAGATCAGTATTTAAGGTAAATGAGGTTGATACATGTATCATATACTGAGATGGACAATTTTAACTTTTTTTCCAACTGCAAAATCTAATTAAGATTGATGTACCAAAAGTTTTAGGTGTAAGCTGAATGTCAGACACCACTCAACATATCTCAATAAAATACTAGAATTACTTCTTAACTGTTTTTTCCAATGAAAAAAGTGAGGCCCTGAGTGTTGAAGGTCATTGACTCTGACCTCAAGCCTAACACCAATTATGTAGGTTCAATCCCTGGCCTGCCACCCACCTCAAGTGTAATAAAAATTTGAAGATACCAAAGGGGTAATCAGAAACCGTAATTCAAAGGATGACAGACAATAGAATGGCCAAGAGGACAAACAATGATCTACAAAACATTACACAGAAAACTAAAATCGAGCAACACGAACCCCACTAACAACTGGTGATGGAATTGGGTGCTCCGGAAGGGTAGGCAGTTCCTGCTCCAAATGTGGCACCCATTGTATTACTCTTGTTTCAAACCCCAGTAATAAGTCATGAATGAAGAAAGAACCGGATTAAAATTACGACAAACAACGTATCGATGGTAACAGGTTAACCAGATCATGGTGGTGACTGTAAAACTTTCAAAGTGATGACTTCGATTTACCCACTAAGAACCCTTTGTTCTGTAGATTTCTTATAACCCTCTATCAAGGAAATCATTATAGGAACCACATACTCTGGAATATTAGATTAACTGAGAGATATATATTATAGGTGTGATGCAGAACTAGCTGTATCTGTGGTATCATTTATTTCAAGCTCGATGGGATAGATGCGATCAACAATATCACCAAACCTAGAATTATATAGTGAAATGACATCATAGCGGAACGTGAAATTGAAGGATCTTCTTTTCGTTTTTGAAAAGTATGAAGTCTGTCTCGTATAAATAAAGGGAGAAGAGAAACACGGTACCAATAGGAATGCCAACTGTCTTGAAAAACATGTCCACCAAACATAACAAATCTGTTGTCAATCAAAAACACAAGCATTTTGATGATATCAGTTCAGACAACTTTTTGGTAGAATCAAAATTTGTTTTTTGTTTACAAAATAAGATCTGTCCCTTCCTGTGACAAGGTATTTGTATATACATTGGCCATTCTTTAAGGTTCTTAGGAACCCACCCAAGATGCCAGGGTCTCGCCAGTCAGTTCATCATATCTCTGGGCTTTCCTCTATATTACATAGAATTAAAGTCCCAAATATTGCCAGCAAGGTTTTTTTTTCACTTACTGATGCAACACTATTTATAGCTGCAGAACCGTAGCTCTTATGGTCCTTGGCCAGTTTTCTAATATTTGCAGACCATAGGCAAATACTAGTATCAGAAAACTGGCCAAAGACCATAAGAGCTACTTAGGTCTGCAAATATCAGAAAACTGGCCAAGGACCATAAGAGCTACTTAGGTCCGCAAATATCAGAAGACTGGCCAAGGACCATAAGAGCTACGTTTCCACAGCTACACTATTTGTAAAACATGAATATCACAATAAAATAACAATGCATACAAGCATTGTCGCAATCACATCATTCTGGTCAAGATTTGTTATAAAAAAAGGGGGGGTACAAAATAAAACATTTGCTCACCTCACCTCCCTTCACACGCATACACTTTTCAGTCCACTCTGGGCATTCGTTGTCCAATAATCTGTTACACACACAATCCTGTAAAACTATGAAAAGCATGCACATTGAATGTTGGAACAATTTATACCAATTCCATGCTTCAAAGAAAACAAAACCCAAGTCATATAATGGTTATTGTCAATACCGGTAGATATTTTGTGATATACATTTGTATATTATCTCACACTGTATTAAAACATTAATAATTATGATTTCCAGATAATAGACCATACAACTTAGGACAAATATAAAGACAAATTTCCAACTCGCAATGTATCTTTCACAAAGAAAGTTTATCTTCATACATAAAAAACACTAAGATTACAGAGCCGTCCTGTGTTATCGCGCACCTAAGGGTTCAGTGGTTAATTTCACAGCTTACCAAAATTTTACTGAATTAATTTAAATCGTCCTCCAATACTTTGAAGTATTATCTTTGTGGTCCTTATCCGGATTCCGCTACAATTGAAAACGAAGCGTAAACAAATCCGGATTCCGCTACAATTGAAAACGAAGTGTAAACAAATCAACTCGATTTTTGGCAAATGTTGCAACGTCCGGCACATGCATACTTTGGATGGTTCTTAAAATGAATAAAGGAAAGATTTTATTTTGAAAGTTTTCGAAATTGAAGTTTATACCTATTCCTTCAAAATAAGCTCAAATTTGAAAACATTTTATATCTTTTAATATAATTAGAGTTAATCCTCACAAAGCAGTAGTTTCCATCTTAATTTTTCCAATGATTTTGCATTTGACATGTAAAATATGTATGCATGAAATCACCGGATGCACGAACACCGGTCGGTGTTAAGACTACTTCAAGAGTATGCCCCATTTTTAAAGACCTTACTGTTACTGTAAAATGGAAATCAGCAATAAAAGCACAGGTACTTTACTTTAATGTCTAAGTGTAAATAATGATGATGAGGGGGGTTTATGGTATTTAATGCCACTTTCAACAACATTTCAGTTTTATTAGTGAAGGAAACTGGAGAATACCACCGACCTGCCACAAGTCGCTGACAAACTATCACATGATGTTGTATCGAAGACACCTTGTCATGAGTAGGATTTAAACTCGCGTTAGTAGTGGTAGGCACTGAATGCATAGGTAATTATAAATCCAACTACCATACAACCACAACAGCCCCTATATTGATGATGGCCGACTGATGCAAGACATACCGGGTGATGACCAAATTTGGACAAGCAGTTTCAGATGACAAAATTTGTCCATGTTTTAATGATATATATGGTGACACCTGACAGACCATTTCAGATATTTGAGCAGAAAAATAGTAAAATAAAATTCCAAACAGTGCACAGTTCTCGTTCTAATGACAAAATGCATTCTGAGAAGAGAATTACTAGAAATGAAAGTTGAGAACAAGAATATGGTGAAGACTCGATAGTTGCTATGGGAACTGCTCATATTGGAGAAAAAATAAATTTTCATTCATTTCATATTAAATTATTTATTAATCTGTGTAAATAAATAACAATGGTTTAACAAACACAAGCATACAATATACTCTCCAAAGAAGTACAAAACTAGGACGATAAGACAGCATTAGGATGTTAAAATCTGATCATATGTGGTAGAAAATATTTTGAAATGATAGACAGACAAAAATAGAAGTTCACCTCATGGGGTTCTTCATGTACAGTTTGGGCTCAATAAATTTTGTAGTACAATGGAACTTGTGCAATCTGACATCTGAGTTTTCCGACATCCTTTGACATCCGACAAAAAATTATGATCCTAAAGTATTTCTGTTAACTAAAATAAAACCTGAATATTCCAACATCCTGCACAATCTGACACATTTCCCTGGTCCCTTTGTGTGTCGGATTAGACAGGTTTCCTCTATCTGAATCTGCATTTATTGCTGAAAATTTCATGAAACTTGGATAAGGAATAACTTCAGGAGAATGTTTTGAAAATAAGTAGTTTTGTCTGAAATATATAGGGAAATATCTTAGTGTAAAAATACTTTTTAATAGGATTTTTACTTTTTAATAGGGTATGTAATGCTTGAATATTTTGTACAAAGCATGGTTATTAGGTATTTCAGTAGTATTAGGAATTTTTCAAGTTATTTGCAGTTTGCCAAAAGTAGTAACAGCACAATATAATGTATTTATTTTTTGTAATCCGAACCCCACCAACCCATTAAATAGAATTGTTATTGATATTTTAACTAAAAAATAACAAGTATATTTTTCTTTTGTAGATAGGTTTCTTGTGATGATGTATACTGATAAATATCGATGTCTGTTCTCGACAGTATTGCTTAAAAATTAGTAATTAGTCTGTGATGAAATGCTGCTATACTATATATGCGTTTAGAATTAGGATATAAATAAATTTAATAAATAATTTTTTTTTACAGATTACAAAATAACTTCATTTTGTTTACATACATTTGAAACATTAAGAACGTATTATAAATATATTTTAATAGTGATTACTGGTTTCATTTTTAGTACATGTAATAAAAAGTCAGAAACAGACTAACTTTTTCTTCAGTAACTATTCAAGTAACATTAAGACTTCTCTTTCTCTATTCAACAAATACACCCCCGCCCCCCAAGAAAATGATATGAAAATAATTGAATTTATTTGTCATCCTTTGTGATAATTCAACTGAAACAATATTTTCTTTTTAGGTGAAACACATAGGAAGTTAATTTTCAACCCAAATATAAAATAATAATTTTTTAATGGCTTATCCAAAACCCACTTTTATAAACATTTTGCAAAAACTTCATTAAAATTGGATAGTTTTTTAATTCCCTCCTTTTTGGCCCATTCTACATCGAAATGGTAATATGTACATAATGAACATTCCTACCAAATTTATTCCAATTAGCCCAGATGTGTCAGAGAAGAAGATTAAAATGTAAAACTTTACAGACGACAGATGCCAAGTGGTGGCAATACTTCACATGACTATTTGGGTCAGGTGAAGTTAAAAATAATTCAAAATGTCCAATATTCAAAACATTTTAAAAAAAATCAATTTTCAATAAAAAAAAATAATTCATATAAATAAGCACAACAGTTTGGCACCATGTGGAATATAATTGCACACATTTAGTCATTTTTTAAAGCTGTGTGAAACAACAATGTCTCTAGACCAGTTCCTGATATAATACCTGAAAAATAAAACAAAATAATTAACACCTATATAACACATATACTTTGTTTAATATATTATCTCCCAAGGAATTATGGGTATTCTGGTTTTACCACTGCCCATCTGGCTGTCACACATTTCAGAACAATTTTCCTAGCAACTGTAAATCCAGACCAGACAGCAAATTCATAATTTAAATCAAACTTGTCTGTTATATAGAGTAGTCGTACCATGAGTACCAATTTCAGTGAGAGATTACATATTGATTACTGTAGAGTCATTAGAGAATGCTTCAGGTATATCATAGTGAGAATGAGTGAATTGTATATAATTCTAACATTCGCTTTGTTAACAATCGGGAGAGTTATCCATTCGGTATAATCTCATTAGCACATGTGCCGGTGAATGTGACCGACTTTTCCATTTAGAGCATAAATTGTAACCCGAATAATGCCGATAGAGGGCGCAGTATTATTCGAGTTACATAAATTGTGTGCGACATTTTCTGCAAGAGTAATTATAAATTACCGTCTTCCAATCAATGTATACTACCATATTTGTACTCTTAGACATACCAGAATAGAAATAAATCATGGAAGCCAGAATGTGTTTTGAGTTTTAACATGGATTGGCAGATATCAGTAAATTTTATCCCTCGCTTCTGGCTCTGGGTAAAATACTAATATCCATGTTAAAGCTCCCAACACATTCTGGCTTCCATGATATATTTCTTAAACACACCCCGAAAAAAATTTCCAGGGAACATAGTTGCTGCTTGCGTACAGCTGATAACTTGAGCTACATGTATATATACCATAGAATCTAACACCACTCTCATGTATATATACTATAGACTCTAACACCACTCTCATGTATATATACCATAGACTCTAACACCACTCTCATGTATATATACTATAGACTCTAACACCACTCTCATGTATATATACCATAGACTCTAACACCACTCTCATGTATATATACCATAGACTCTAACACCACTCTCATGTATATATACTATAGACTCTAACACCACTCTCATGTATATATACCATAGACTCTAACACCACTCTCATGTATATATACTATAGACTCTAACACCACTCTCATGTATATATACCATAGACTCTAACACCACTCTCATGTATATATACCAGACTCTAACACCACTCTCATGTATATATACCATAGACTCTAACACCACTCTCATGCATGAATAAAAATAATATATTGTTATCGTATTTGTTTTTACTTTTGTTATATCACAATGTTTTGTGGAAAAGATAAACTAGATGAAATTTATATTAACTTTGCATTGGGGTTTTTTTCTCACTATATTTCAAATATCAAAATATAAATCAAATTTCTATCTGGTTTTAAAAGTTATACTCCCCTTACTTAATTTTATTATCCTGGGCGAAACGACCTGGAGTGAACTGGTTAAGGGGCAAAACGACTCGATACCTGTGATTACTTATCATAACAAATCAGAGATCAAATCAATTTTCACTGGGTTACCACTCGCCTTTCTAGAGTTATGTCCCTTGAAAATGTTAAGAATACCAAAATATTTCATTTTTAGATGATATCTACTAGAGTTAAATTATTTTAACAATAGCCATGGCTGAACAGTGATTGATTATTCAAGCTTCTGTAACACTGATATCTGTGGTTCAGATATTTCCTTTGCACTACATATTGATAGTGAAAGGGTTAGCATGCTTGCCTCAAGTGTGGTAAATCATGAGTTCGACCCCCAGTCCGGTCAAACAATGACTATAAAATTTGTTTTTTTTTTGCTTCTCAGCTAAGCACACAGGAGAAGGAGCAAAGACTGGTTACAATTGGCTCGGAATAAAGATAATGTGTCAGAGTGGAGCAGCATCACTCCTGGCAGACTGTTGGTCTAGTAAACAATGGACATCATTGTCATCTCATCGAAAGTAACTTATTTTTGCCATGATTTAGCTGAAAAATTGCACATTTGGCATTAAACAACAATCACTCATTTACTATAGTGAATTTCGAGATTTATACCAGTATCATACAATTTTCTCTTCTTCTTGAATTTGGGGAGATTCTATTTGTTATACTGGCATTTTTCAAAATTTATGTCTGCTTGTACTATACCAGTATACTCAACTGTATTTAATATAGATAGCTCACTGAAATAACAGCCCAGAGAAGGTTCCCCACCAAACTGGGACACATTCCAACTTCCAGAAGAGCCAGTTTGCTTATTTTGAAAAAGAAGGTCCATGGACATGACCCAAAAAAACAAAACATTTGTCTATTCTTATGAGGAGAATCTCATTAATTCATAAAACATCTAAGGGCCGTCGTGGTCGTGATCGTATGGTAGTTGGATTTACAACTACATGTGCAATCGGTGCCTATCACTACTAAAGTTGTGAGTTTGAACTCCATTTATGGTGAGGTGTACTAGACACAACATTATGTGATAAAGTTTGTCTGTGACTGGCGACATGTCGGTGGTTTTCTCCGGGTACTCTCGGTTTCCTCCACCAATTAAACTGACAGCCACGATATAACTGAAATATTGGTGAAAGTGGCATTAAACGCCATAAACCATTAAAAACATCTACATTTACTTACCAACAGTAATAAACAACGCTGCTATGTTGATACATAACTCTCTATCCTTTTCTGGGTACTTGCTATCGTTGAGTAGGATGTAGAAAATATTGACATACGAGGCACCACCTAACAAACCTACATATATCATCAATATAGGCAACAGATATACTGGTATGAACTTGGTCTAAAAAATAAAATATTATTTGGCCATTGAAAGGAATCAAAAATTACTATTGAAACTTATATGAAACTAGCTTTTGCAAAATACTGATAGTTCAAATTGTAATAAGCTATACATTTTATAAAAATATACATTGGAAATAAACTACATGTACATCTATTTCTACATATAATATCCTAAATGTGTACCACATCAGTGGTGTAATGCTTGGAGTGTTCTCCAGAGTGTGACAGATTGTAAGCTTGAGCCACAGTCGGGTCAAACCAAAGACTGTAAAATTTGCTGCTTCTCCGTTAAACACGCTTTAAGGACTAAGAGCAGAGTGGTTGGTTTGGAATCAGGATAATGTGTCCAAGTGGAGTGACATGTCTATCTATGTGTTTCAGTGAGCTAACACTACAAAGATCCAACTAAGCGTGTTGGTCTAGTACAAGTGGACATTCTCATAATTTCATTGAATGTAACTTGTTCTCATCATGATATAGCAGAAAAATTGTCCATTTGGCGTTAAACAACAAACGCTGACTCACCCTTAAATGTGTTTCATTAGAATAACATCTATTATCATGGTCTACTACTGATCTTGTATATGTAAATGTGTTTCATTAGAATAACATCTATTATCATGGTCTACTACTGATCTTGTATATGTAAATGTGTTTCATTAGAATAACATCTATTATCATGGTCTACTACTGATCTTGTATATGTAAATGTGTTTCATTAGAATAACATCTATTATCATGGTCTACTACTGATCTTGTATATGTAAATGTGTTTCATTAGAATAACATCTATTATCATGGTCTACTACTGATCTTGTATATGTAAATGTGTTTCA
>MJUT01049254.1:521568-537462 GCA_002080005.1 Gigantidas platifrons | reverse complement strand
ATTTTCCCATAGGGTCCAATGTTAATCTATGTCCTGCGGTGGCGGCCATCTTGGATTTCCGATCGGCATAAAAAACATCAGTTTTGTAGAGGACCTTCCATTGATCATTTCTGGGCAGTTTGGTTTCAATTGTCCAAGTGGTTTCAGAGAAGAAGCGTTTTGAAACATTTTTCCCATAGGGTCCAATGTTAAACTAAGTCCTGCAGTAGCCGCCATTTTGAATTTCATATCGAAACAAAAAACCTAAATTTGTAGAGGACCATCCAATGAACATTCATGTACAGTTTGGCTTTAATCATATTTGTAGTTTCTGAGAAGAAGGCATTTGAACATTTTCCCATAGGGTCCAATGTTAATCTATGTCCTGTGGTGACAGCCATCTTGGATTTCCGATCGGCATAGAAAACAAAAACTTGGTAAAGGACATTCCAATGATCATTCATTTACAGTTTGGGTTCAGTCAGGTCATTAGTTTCAGAGAAGAAGATTTTTGAAATTTCAGCCAATCAGAGCATATTATTGGCCCTGGCAGCCATGTTGAATATCCGACTGGAACAAAAAACAGAAATTTGTAGAGGACCATCCAAGGAACATTCCTGCTAAGTTTGGTTCCAATTGGCCCAGTGGTTTCGGAGAAGAAGCTCGAAATGTGAACAGTTTACAGACGACAGACGACGGATGCCAAGTGATGGCAATAGTTCACATGGACCATTGGTCCAGGTGAACTGACAAGAGGCTCCATGATGCAGGTAATCAGTCACATGTTTCAATTCTAGAAATTGTCAGTAATTTACCTTGATAACTCAAATTAATTAATTAAAATCAAAATAGCAGTTCCCCACCCCTGTCTGACTTCAACACGACATGATTTTCACTTTCATCACCAAATAAACTACTGTATAAGCCTTTCTCCATTGTCTTACCTATTAACATTATCACAGCATTGACAAATATCCTAATACCATAGGATACCTTCAGTAGTAAGAATCCATTTATACCTGTAAATAAAAACAAAATATAATACTATTAATTTGTATATGTGATACACACAACATATTTTCCAGTAAGTAACATTTCATAATTATACTGTTATTCTGTATAATACCCAATTTTAGGGATATCAACTTTATATCTAAAGAAACAAAATTAGCAGTTTAAACATAACTAAGCAATTTTAACAAAAAATTCTGCCCATTCAACCTTGCAGGTCGGAATTTTGCTTAAATTGCTAGGTTGGATGTGTAGAAGTTGTTGAATTGCTGGTTGAGTAAAAAAGGGTGACATGTTTAGATTTATAGGTTGGTTGGGTAAGATTTGTTTAAATTGCAAGGTTGATAGAGCAGGATTTGATTAAATTTATCGAATTTTTTGTTTATTTTGCTAGATTTTTGTTTAAATTGCTAGGAATAATGAGAAGGATTTGGCTTAAATTGCTAGAGAATGGTAGTATTTTGTTTAAATAGTTATGTTGGATTAGTAGGAGTTGATTAAATAGTTATGTTGGATTAGTAGGAGTTGATTAAATAGTTATGTTGGATTGGTAGGATTTGATTAAATAGTTATGTTGGATTGGTAGGATTTGATTAAATAGTTATGTTGGATTAGTAGGAGTTGATTAAATAGTTATGTTGGATTAGTAGGATTTGATTAAATAGTTATGTTGGATTGGTAGGATTTGATTAAATATTTATGTTGGATTAGTAGGATTTGATTAAATAGTTATGTTGGATTGGTAGGATTTGATTAAATAGTTATGTTGGATTGGTAGGAGTTGATTAAATAGTTATGTTGGATTGGTAGGATTTGATTAAATAGTTATGTTGGATTGGTAGGATTTGATTAAATAGTTATGTTGGATTGGTAGGATTTATTTAAATTTCTATCTGGGATTAGTAGGTTTTTTGCTAAACTGCAAGGTTGGTTGGAGTAGGATTTGTTTAATTGCTAGAATTTTATATAGAATTGTTATATTTTTGCTTAAATTGCTATGAAAAATGGGAAGGCTGTTGTTTAAATTGGTAGGATTTTTGTTCTAATTGCTAGCTTGGATTGTTTTTTGCTAAATTGATAGGTTGGTTGAATAGAATTTTTTATTAAATTGCTAAAATTTAGCTTACACATGAAGTTCTAGATTTTGTTCAAATTGTTAGGACATATGGAAAGGCTGTTGTTTAAAATTGGTTGGAAGACTTGGTAGGATTTTGTTTCAATTGCTAAGTTGGATTAGTAAGATTTTTATAAATAGCTAGTTTGGATTGATAGGCTTGTGCTAAACTGATAGGTTGGTTGAATATGATTTGCTTAAATTTTCAAAATTTAGTTTATATACGTGTAGTGCTAGATTTTGTTTAAATTGTTAGGAAGAATTGGTAGGATTTTGTTTATCATTGCTTTATTTAAAATCATAGAATAATAAATAGAAGACAAAAATATTACATAAGACAAAGTCCATAGATAAGTTATCTAAAGTATTCTTCTCCCAGAAAAATTAACAAGTAAAGAAACAGTACAAATATTTTAAAATGTACTGTGGTCCTGTATAAATACATTGAAATCACTTAGGAATGATGGCCACAATGTATCTGACAATACATTGAAATCACTTAGGAATGATGGCCACAATGTATCTGACAATACATTGAAATCACTTAGGAATGATGGCCACAATGTATCTGACAATACATTGAAATCACTTAGGAATGATGGCGACAATGTATCTGACAATACATTGAAATCACTTAGGAATGATGGCCACAATGTATCTGACAATACATTGAAATCACTTAGGAATGATGGCCACAATGTATCTGACAATACAAATGGGTTAGGGTTAAGGTGTTTAATGCCACTTTCAATAATATATCAATTTTTTTTATATCATGGTGGTCAGTTTTATTGGTGGAGGAAACCGGAGTACCCGGAGAAAACCACCGATCTGCCACAAGTCACTGACAAACTTTATCACATAATGTTGCATCAAGCACACCTCGCCTGAGCAGGATTCAAGCTCACCACGTTAGTGGTGATAGGCACATATTACATAGGTAGCTGTAAATCCAACTACCATACGATCACGATCACGAGGGGCCTCTTCATTACAAATGTGTGAAGCATAATGTATCAGGAATTTTTCACAGCATCGTTTATATAGCCAATGAAGGATGTCATATTAGAATTTAAAATAACATTATGCATTTGCCAAGTGCAATTATTCATATTTTCGGTTTTTTTTTTTTTACTTCAATTCCTTATTTGTACTTACTCTTCACTATCACAGACAGAGCTACATTTGCAAAAAATACCACTCCAACATTGTTCCTTTGGTCAAAACTACAAAAATATTAAAATAAATACTCAACAGGAATACAACTGTAAAAATATTAAAATAAATACTCAACAGGAAGGAATACAAATGTAACAAGATGTTGCACGCTACGTCGTGCTAAGAATACCCCCACTCGTTCATTTGTAAGTCGCACGGTAAACAGGAAGTAGATGTGCGGTAAACCTGGGAAGGGGAGACATGGTACAAGTCACCATGCCACAGCCATATATCAAATATAAAATCATTTCTTCCAGTAGAAGCTGAGATAACTGTTGCGAAAGTTTTCATTACCGCAAACATGAAAAATTCTAAGTCACACTGTAAACAGGAAGTAGATGTGCAGTAAACTTGGAAAGGGGAGACACGGTACAAGTCACCATGCTAAAGCCATATATCAAATAAGATGTTGCACGCTATGTCGTGCTAAGAATACCCCCACTCGTTCATTTGTAAGTCGCACGGTAAACAGGAAGTAGATGTGCAGTAAACCTGGAAAGGGGAGACACGGTACAAGTCACTATACCAAAGCCATATACCAAATATAAAATCATTTCTTCCAGTAGAAGCTGAGATATCTGTTACGAAAATGTTCATTACCGCAAACATGAAAAATTCTAAGTCGCACGGTATACAGGAAGTAGATGTGCGGTAAACCTGGAAAGGGGAGACACGGTACAAGTCACCATACCAAAGCCATATACCAAATATAAAATCATTTCTTCCTGTAGAAGCTGAGATATCTGTTACGAAAATATTCATTACCGCTAACATGAAAAATTCTAAGTCACATGGTAATGCCAAAATCATGTATCAAAAATAAAATTATTTCTTCCAGTAGCAGCTGAGACATCTTTAAGGAAAGTGTGAACGGATGGACGGACGGACGGACGGACAAGGTGATTGCAATATAGCCCCCTCTCTACGAGTGGGGGTATAATATAAAATCATTTCTTCCAGTAGAAGCTGAGATATCTGTTACGAAAGTGTGAACGGACGGACAAGGTGATTGCAATATAGCCCCCTCTTTACGAGTGGGGGTATAAAAATATTGAAATAAATACTCAACAGGAATACAACTGTAAAAATATTAAAATAAATATTCAACAGGAATACAACTGTAAAAATATTAAAATAAATACTCAACAGGAATACAACTGTAAAAATATTAAAATAAATATCCAACAAGAATACAATTGTAAAAATATTAAAATATACATTCAACAGGAATACAACTGTAAAAATATTAAAATAAATACTCAACAGGAATACAACTGTAAAAATATTAAAATAAATATCCAACAAGAATACAGCTGTAAAAATATACTTCCACATACTAGTCAAATTATGGTAAATAAGGTATAAACAATACAATACAAGATGAGGGTTAGAGTTCTGGTGTTTAACACCACTTTCAACAATACTTCAGTTATATCGTGGCGGTTAGTTTTATTGGTGGAGAAAACCAACGACCTGCCGTAAGTCATTGACAAACTTTATCACATAATTTTGTTTCGAGTACACCTCACCATGAGCAAGATTTGAACTCACAGCTTTAGTGGTGATAGGCATTGATTGCATTGGTAGTTGCAAATCCAACTACCATACAATCATGAAAAGGATGGCCCCCTCTACAAGATGAAAATATCCATATACATGTACATAGAATGTGATTGTGAAATTCATTGATATGAGACTAGTAAAATTATGAATACATTTATTTCAAAAGTAAATGTGGCTTTTCGGAAGGCACTTTTTGTCAACCCGTTTATGCATTTTCATGTATAAAATATTATTAAATATACATTAATTTAAGAAAATTTATCAAAAATATTACTACCCATAACTTAAAAAAAACAAAAAAAGTTTAATGACACATATCAATGTAAACCAGGATGTATTTATCATGTACAATGTTTGGCTGTTTCTTAATAAACCAATCATATATATCAAAAATACTTTCAAAATGTATTATTAGCTTTGGTAGCCATATATTGACTTTTGGCCCAAAATTAAAAAAATTCTGACAAGATCCAAAGGAACATTGCAGTTCTTTCTATTTGGCCAGTAGTTTCAGAGAACGATGTATGATGACAAAGAACTCCACGCAGGCAAGGTGTACTCGATACAACATTATGTGATCAAGTTTGTCAGTGATTTATTGAAGGTCTGTGGTTTTCTTTGGGTACTATGGTTTCCTCTATCAATAAAACAGCCCGCCACAATACAACTGAAATATTGTTGAAAGTGGCATTAAAGCATCATAAACCATTCGATGACGAAAATAGACAAATGGTGAAAATAACTCCCATGGTCACGATCCATTGGACCAGGTGAACTATAAAGTTGGTCCAATTATGTCGAGTATAGACAGGCTTCACAATATTGTCTTACCTATCTGCTATGGTATTGGCAGCAGACGTCACAATGACATAAGGTAAATTATTGATAGAACCCAACAAGAAAAATCCAACCTGAAAAAAAAACCAAGAAAAACATCTATTAGAGTTACCTGCATTTCAAACATAAAACAATTCAACACAACAAAAATTATTTTAAAAAAGAATGAGATTATAACATATAATTTTGTTTTTATTAGGTGCAGTACCGAGAATGAATAATATTTATTTGTTGACAAAATCTATGCAAACCACTGAGAATGAAGTATATACTCTGCTGAGAAAATCTTACTAAGAAAGAAGGAATTACTTTTGTCTACATATCAATTTTGATTAAGATCATTTTTTGAATTTGCATTTCCATTCAAATTTTCTACTAGTACGGTACATGAAATTCTTACCCAATTTCTTAAATCTCTTCCCATTTTAGGCTGTCACATTTCATTCCTGTAAAAGAAATTCTGAATATTATAACTTAGCAGTTTTTAATTCATATTGAAGCTGACCCTCCAGTCCTGCTAAGATCAAGAATAAAACATTCTATAATGACATATTCGGTTAATGAGGGTTCAAGCCCAGATCAGGTCAGTCAAAGACTATAAAATTGGTATTTCTTGGTTCTCCGCTAAGCATGCAGAATTAAGGAGAAAGAGCAAAAAATGGTTAGCTCGGTATCAGGAAAATTTGTCAGAATGGGATGAAATGTCTATCCACAACTGTTGTTTCAGTGAACTAGCACTATAAAAAATCCACCTAGGCCTGTTGGTCTAGTACAAAGCAGACCTCATCATCATCTCATTGAAAATTAACTTGTTCTCATCATGATATAGCTAAAACGACGATTCCGTGATAAGACGTTCTCTTGATTTGGAGGAAGAATTCGTACCATCGATCATGTGACTTCATAAAAAATCTAGGCATTTTTAGCCAGGGTTGGCAAAGTATTGACCACCCCCGGGCTGGGCAATACTCCCTGAAATGGGTAATACTGGGCAATACTGGGTAATATGTTTTTTAAGGTTATTTTTACAAAAAATAGTTAAGACATGCTATGATTTCATTGTATTATTGCTAAATATATACATTATATACACAGAAACATTTAATGCAACTAGTTCACCATTCAATTTCATCTTTTCCTCTCAACATTCTAACAGAATACAAGTTTTGCACATTTTTGTATGCCTATTTGTTTCTAAGTTTGTTTGAATTAATCCAAAGTTGGAAAATATTCTCTCAATGGAAGCAGAACTTGCAGGCATGCCCATTAGTTTCCTGGATAACTGACAAAATAAGCGATTAAGTGGTGTTAGTTTTTCTACATTCTTCCACCAAACAGCTGGTGAAACATTCATTGTTACAGACTCATTTGTTAATGACTGAGGTAGAATTTTATCATCACACATAAATTTCATTAAATCAGGCACGAGTTCTAGATTCTCCTCTTGAAGCATTTCCTGTGCAGATGTTATCTGATTGGACTTAAGTTTTTTCCCCCTGTATCTAGGGTGCAGAATGTTAGCCAAGAAGTGGCTGGGGGTCATTGCTTGGTTAAATCGCTTTTCTACAGTTTTCATTAATTTTTAATGTATTGTAAAATTCAATTGCTAATCAAACTTAAAAAAACACTCTTAGGGAAAATGGCAGGCATAATTGTATAGATGAAAGCTAGGGGTAATTATTGTTAAATAAACATATTTGTTTGACATTTCCTAACCTGTATAATTATACATGTAAGTTGTGAAAACACTTGTTTAACAATTAAACAAATATATTAATATTTTATTGAATAAATTGCACATATATAGTACAGAAATTCAAAGGGATTACACATCAGGCACAGCCTATGTAAGTGTTTATATTAATGAGGAATCAGAATATTTCTGGTAAAATAGTAAGGAATACACTGTGAGGTTGTCCAGCTAAACATTATAGATACAAAATGGATTTAACAATCTTTATCAATTGAAATTAAGAATATTTCAACTAAAATGATCTTTTGGTTTCATGTTTACAGTTCAACCAAATCAAACAGAATGAGAATCCACATGTATTAATTTTAAAGAAAGAACTGTTCACAATTGTTCATGTGCATTCGTGTACAAATAATGTATGATTTAGATTTTCTTGACCAATACTCACTGAGATTACTACAGTATCTAATAAGGGCCTTAGGCAGAGACTTATAAAACACTTTTTTATTGAAGTTTAACCTTACAAAACAAGTATTTCATATTGCCCAGTATTGCCTAGTAAAACCTGGGTTTTCCAAGTATTGCCCAGTAAAACCCAGGTTTTCCCAGTATTGCCCACTGGGCTGGGCAATACTCATAAAAACCAGGTTTTTGCCAACCCAGTTTTTAGCAGTAGACAATGCAGGTAGAAATGGATCGAGGAAAACTATCTCAAAAGTAGTCCAGCAAATATTGGTGCATGGTTCCGGGGTATACATCTGACAGCAGGAAGAAACCCAATCTGGAAAAATATGTAACATTTATCCCATTTCCGACAAAGTTGAAAGACCACAGGCCATTTTGAACACAAGATGCCTAGATTTTAGTCATGTGGTGATGGCAGTCACATGATGGTATTATCTGAATACCAGTATCCCGGAACCGACGTATTGCTGAGTTGGCGTTAAACAACAATCACTCACTCTTCAAACTTTTCTTATTATAGACAGTGGTGGCATGCACTTTCACTTGTTCAAATGGTGATATTCTCTATACTCTGTGTCACATATCATATGTAATCAAATCTCTCACTTGCTCCCCTTCACTGATACATCAATGCATGGGAGATCTAGGAAACCCCATTACAGATCACATGTGGTTTGGTTTATGGTGTTTAATGCCACTTTCAACAATATTTCAGTTATATCGAGGCGGAAACCGGAGTTTCCGTAGAAAACCACTGACGTGTCGCAAGTCACTGACAAACTTTAGCACATAATGTTGTATCAAGTACACCTCACCATGAACGGGGTTCAAACTCACAAGGTTAGTGGTGATAGGCATGCACTGATTGCACAGGAAGTTGAATATCCAACTGCCATATGATCAAGACCACGACATACCATAGAGATCACATGTGAGTAACCTAATGTCATGAATATATAATGACATAATAAATACGGTTATGACCTTTTTTGGAAAATCAGATTGCTCATAGCATACAATGCAGTTTAGTAACACTTTCATAGTCTCGCAATCACCATTTTTATTGAATGGTACATAGGGTCACTCTCATGATTTTGTCATAGGGTACTTATTTTTCATATGTTCATTGCAAAGCCATTCATGCAATGAATAGTAATAAACACAATATATATATAACATCCCATGTTTGCATAATCAATAACTTATCACTGGGGAAAATTTATCTACAGTTGAAAATCAATGCATATATATATTGTTACAATAATTGTATCTTCTGTAATATTATGTGAGCAAATTTAGTCAAATTAATATGAATTTATTTGATTTTATTCATACATACTTCAAACAATTTATTTATTATGGAGACGGAACTACTTGTGGCTGGAATGACTTGGTGCCCCCTCTACTTGGGGTGGACTGCATTGGGGTGGGAACAACTAGATACTGTCAATCATTTTTCAAACACTTTTTTAAAAGATTTTTTTTAAAAGGGTGACACAGAATATGGTACTGCGAATCTGCGTATTAACATCCTATTTCAACCATTTTTTAAATCTAACTACCGTTGGACCCCAATATAAATTAATTACTCATTAATCTTTATGACTGGGTAAGATTATACTCTATTCTTTTCTCTTGAAACCGAGAGCCAAATCAGTGCGAGATGACAGGTAGCTGGATGCAGAGAACAAACAATATAACTCTGAGAGACAAATTTCAACGAGATTACCATTAATACATGTAGTTTGTGCATTGAGTCATTATTAAATCACTTTCACTTTCGGTTCGATAATAAGACAGCACAGGGACTTGCTCCCGGTCAATATATATGTGGATAGTCGATCTTTTTATTGACCGGGAGCAAGTCCCTGTGATTGTGAAGACAGGTTGTGGGTTGAATTCTATTCCAAGAACTAGAAGACGACATCGTTTCATAATTAATTATCACTTAACGGTACTATATCTTTATGCAAATTTCAAGTCGAAAACTTAATATCATTTTTACATTACATCAGGTGATAAAATACATGGTTCAGTTCAGAAGTCAGAAAATTATGGTCATGTGCTAAAATTTGACCTACGTCAAATGTAACTTCAGTGTGAAGAGCTTTAATATTTTCCCGCGTTTCGGATCACCAAATAGACCGTTGCGAAAATAATAGAGCCGACCTTAATATTTTGTTCAATTTTAAATGAGGAAGAACTCATAAAACACGAAAAACATTTATTAAAAAAGGGAGATAAAAAACGCCAAGTCTGATCAGTGATAGCAAGTCGAATTGTATAAGAATAAGAATAATATTTTTGTATTGCCAATTAAGGTCCCACAATGGAACAAATACATATAAATGAAAAAGGTGTGCTGAACCTCTTAAACAAACTTAACCCTCACAAAGCATGCGGTCCAGATAACATAAACAGTAGAGTGATAAAAGACCTAAAAGAACAAGTTGCTCCAATCTTGACCAAAATATTTACAAAATCAATAGAAACTGGCACCATACCCAAAGACTGGAAACACGCAAATGTTGCACCAGCATTCAAAAAGGGTGAAAGATACAAAGCAGAAAATTACAGACCAATATCATTAACATGCATCTGCGGTAAACTGATGGAACACGTAATAACCAGCAACATTATGAAACACCTCGACTCAAACAATATTTTATATGATTTACAACATGGTTTCAGAAAAGCAAGATCATGTGAGTCGCAACTCCTTCAGTTCATACAAGAATTAAATACCAACAATAACAAAAATATACAAACAGACTTGATTATTATGGATTTTGCCAAAGCATTCGATAAAGTTTCCCACCGTAGATTATTATACAAACTGAAATATTACGGAATACAAACCCATACTCTAAACTGGATTCAGGCATTTTTAACAGATAGAACACAAACAGTAGTAATTGATGGAGTAACATCTAACACAGTGCCAGTTACATCAGGCGTTCCACAGGGTACAGTTATCGGTCCAATTCTTTTCCTAATTTATATCAATGACTTTCCGGAATATCTTACACACAGCAAACTAAGACTCTTTGCAGATGACAGTATCATTTATAAAGAAATAACATGTCAGGACGACTGCAAGAAACTACAATCTGACCTTGATGTAGCTGCAAGGTGGGAATCCGATTGGCTTATGGCTTTCCACCCAGATAAATGTACAGTACTCACCATCACTCAAAAGAAAACACCCTTCAAACATGATTATATACTTCACAATCACATTCTCGAACCAGTAACTTCAGCAAAATACCTTGGAGTTACACTACAATCAAACCTTAAATGGAACACCCACACATCGACAATATCACTTCAAATGGAAATAAATCTCTTGGATACTTAAAAAGAAATTTACAGATATCAAACCCTGAAGTAAAATCTCGGGCATATCAAGCACTAGTGAGGCCAAAACTTGAATACAGCTGTAGTATCTGGGACCCTCATACACATGACAACAAAAACAAACTGGAAATAGTCCAAAGATGAGCTGCTCGCTATGTTCAAAACAATTACCATAATACTAGTAGTGTCACTTCAATGATTGACACTCTAGGTTGGCAAACTTTAGCTGAGCGCCGTCTTAAAACCAGATTGATCATGATGTACAAAATAACACACGCTCTAATTGCTATCCCAAACAACATACTCACCCCAACTGACAGCAGAACTAGAAAATCACACAATCAGACATTTAGGCATATAACAACACAAAAAGATACATACAGATGGTCATTTTTTCCACACACTATAGTACAATGGAACATCTTACCACAGACCATTATCTCAAGTCCATCAATAGACTCTTTCAGAGAACAGCTAACACCCGCTGTTCTCTTAAGCATTTAATATCAAATACAATTGTACATAGTTTTAAATTTTTTGTTATATTCACACTTTTGATTTCACTTTATTTAACTTTCAAAAATTTATGTAAATATGTTTTACCCACGCATGCAAAAGAAGAAGACAAGCAAACAATTTAATACAATGATTGAAATGATTCAGTGGAGACATATAAAGATACATGTAGACACAAAAAAAACAAAAACAAAACAGGAAAACATATTTATGTTCAGTGACTGCACGGCCAGATCAGAGTCTATCAAATACCACCATAAATCAATTCACATTTAATATAACATGTATAATAACTACATGTATAATAATTCACCTAACCTAATAAGTAATGATATCTACACGATCAGTTGTGTCCTCGCAGCAAAAAACATTCTTCAATAAAGCTAACTATTTTTTTTTTCAACTTGTTCATGTTCATTGGTAAATAGCCAGACAAATTTTGGTGATGTGTCCATGTATCTAAAATTTAGACACAAGTCAATAACTTTATCAAAAATTTTTACTCTAGTATTTTCATATAAGGGACAGTCCATTGTAATGGCCATATTAGTAGGGTTATGTTTGTATTGTTTAACGCCACGTTCAACAATATTTCAGTTATATCGTGGCGGTCAGTTTAAATGGTGGCGGAAACCAATAAATCTTCTGCAAGTCACTGGCAAACTTCCTTGTAGAGTACACCTCGTCATGAGCGCGGGGATTCGAACTCACAACCGTGATATGTACTGATTGCACAGGTAGTTGTAGATCCAACTACCAAACGACCATGACCACAACTGTCAATCACGAGTGCATGCACAATAAAGAAAACAAACATTAAAGTAAAACATGTCATTTAAGGTTAAGAATATATATGATACGAGGCCAAATTGACTTTTTTTCAAATTGTGGCATTTTTGAAAGTTCCCATCCCCCTTTCCGGTACACTTTGTACACTTTGAAAGATTGACACCTCCCCCCTCCCAAATAAACAATCAAACTCATGTGTTCGGTCAGTGTTTCCACAGGTTTACATATTTGTCATACACTAATCATCAAACAAGCAGCTTTTATCTTGTATATTTATTTGATAGAAGATATTCCTTAATCAATATAGTAAATGATTGATTTTATTTTTTTTGTTTTAACGACACTTTCAACAATATTTCAGCTATATCATGGCGACCAGTTTTAGTGGTGGAGGAAGCCGGAGTACCCGGAGAGAACCACCGACGGCTATGGGCAAGGAGAGAACCACCGACCATGGGCAAGCAACTGGTAAACTTTATCACTTGCGACTGCGAGTCGAGTGAACCCTTTTTGTAATTTACAAAGCAGGGTGCGAACCCACGCCGTATTGGTGATAGGTTTGTATGAATTGTTAGATCCAACGACCTAACTCATTGAGCCACCCGGGTCCCTCAATAAAGTATATTCGGGAAAAACATGAAAAGATAGTTTAAACAGTAATGGTCAATAATTCCACCAATATCGACCGTAAAGCGAACAACACTGAGGAACAACCATCTCCCACCATAACTCATTCAATACGACAAAGACATAATTATACCAATGGAAATCCAGATCCAAGTTTGGGACAGACACAACAATGTGGAGGATCAATCATAAACATACGGATTCATGGGGATAATTTTGCCCTCACTTTGAAAAGTGTGGGGCAAAGCTATGCATTTTGTTTGGCAAATAAAAAAAAGCTGAATTGACATGGGAGCTATTTTTAAGAAGAAAATAGTAATAAGTATGTATACACTGTAGTTTGAAACTTAATAACCTATTTTTATTTACTCTTTATTTTCTTTTCTTTTTGTTTTCTTTTTTTTTTTCTTGCTTTACAGTTTTGAAACTTACTCCACCCATTTTTTCGAGCCACGTTTCAAATTTGCCGCCTCCATTCCTAACATACACACGTCGCACTTTTCCGTCCATTTCGAAAACTTAATTGTCCCCCACTTTTCGGTCCGCTTCCACGAAAAGATCCACTCTCTGACCAGTACCACATGTATACGAATCCGTCTGATGTAACTACTAAAGTATTTCAAAACCGCATCGGTGGCATAATGGCTAGACTTGAGTGCTGTACAGATCGTGCCTATGCGAGGTTCGAACCCCGGTCTGGTCAAATGAAAGACTATAAAATTGGTATTTGTTGCTTCTCCGGGAAGCACGCAGTATTAAGCAGAAATATTTAATATTTGATTTTATTTAATATTATTTTCTAAAAAAATAAATATTTCATCATCATAAATTATTTTGTATTTTTCTTATATTGATTGCAGTTTTGCATGAGATTTATATGTTACATTGTAGTTCATATGTTTAGTTTCAGAGGACCTCAGGTGAGATTAGCATCTCTTTGCGAACTGGGTTAGCTCAAGTTCTTTAAATAAAGAATGTATTATTTTGATTATTATTATTATTATAGCTGACACAAAAAGGCAAGGTAACTACACTAGTCAAGGGTTCAATTGTTGTCGATTGGCAGAAATCTGAATCGTCAAGAACTGAACATAGTCGCGTAGAAAATAAACTGCTGTCTTGTGATGAAAGGATTGGTGTTTTCAGCTGAAAGGAACCAAGTAACGCTGATTTATCTGGAGTATACACCGTAATATAAATAAATATTCATGATGTGTGCGAAGAAATAGCGCGGGAAATTGATAATTACGTCCCCTTTTCAAATTCAAATAGAGGCGCGACACAAACATGGCGGATGATTCAGAAAGTGAGTTGAGATGAAAACAAATTTAAACTATACACACTCCGTGTCAAAATGTGAATCAATATAAAGACAGAGAGACTCTTGGTGATAAAATGTGATGAAACTGAACAAATATAATCGCCCTATATGATAAATTGTGTTCCGAATCATTAGAAAACATAGTAAACATTTGGCAACATCTTGTCGATTAGCCGGTCTTCTGCTTCTCCCATAGTACTCTACTTCGTCAGGTTGAAGATTATATAGTATGGAATTTGATAGAACCGCATCGGTGGTGTAATGGTTAGCGTGCTCGCCTCGAGTGTGGTAGATCATGGGTTCAAGCCCTGGGCTTGTCAAAACAAAGATTGTTGCTTCTCTAACGCAGTTACCGTTACCGACTCGGGGAGTAGTTCTCGCCAACTGTCTCATTTAGTGCGAGCGCTCGCGAATTTTCGTCTGATTTTTTCACCATCAAAGAACATCGTACCAATCCTTCGTATTAATTTTTATCGAATTGCATTGTGAAATATCGTTAAAATCGGATAACAACCCTACTGCACCCCACATTCTGTCATAGCATCAATAAGGGGTCGCGTGTGTTGGTACTCTTAACAGGAAAACACATGGAATGACCATCGGAGAATCTAGTGACACCATATTTCCAATATATCTCTAAAAAATCTTTAAGATCTTTCTAAAAAGTGTCACACTTTGCCTTATTACTTATCCCTACAATCCAAAATACTCACGGTTGCAAAATAAAAATAGATTCCATGTGGATGCAAATGGCCGCCTGCACTGTTTACGTCATCAATTACCCTAGTCCGAGATTCCTCTGCCGTTCGACGACTATTTACATCTTGCTGCTGTCGAACGTCAGAGCGCTCTCCATAATGAAAACAGCGGATTTTCCTGTCCATCTCAGCTGTGGCACATTTCCACGTTTTGTGGCTATCAGATTTTATTTTCTATCCAAAACCCTAATATATATCGCTTCACCAATCATTTTTCTATTCATTCATAACCATCTTACCCTCAGAGAGTGGTGTTACACTCCATTACAGCACTTTTTTTTTCTTACACCCGATTTGGTCATTTCACTGCCATTTTTTTAACGTGATCTCGCGATACTAACTGAAAGATGATAGCAATGCATTGCATGATGGGAGCTACTATAATATATAAATGCAGCGCGCCAAATTAGCATATGTAAACAAACATACAAGACGATATAAAGCGTATTCTGCAGGACAAACAGTTCCATCTACAGCTCAAATCAGAGCAGAAAGAAATAATACAAAATATGTTGGATAGAAAAGATTCATTTGGCAGTGTTATCCGCGGGTTTCGGAAAGAGCATGTGTTACGTTTCCCCCTATTTTTTGGACAAGGTCAGATTATATGCAAATCATCTCCCATGATACATTGCGGTAATCGTAG
>MJUT01049254.1:500184-521558 GCA_002080005.1 Gigantidas platifrons | reverse complement strand
GAGAGAACTACGATTACCGCAATGTATCATGGGAGATGATTTGCATATAATCTGACCTTGTCCAAAAAATAGGGGGAAACGTAACACATGCTCTTTCCGAAACCCGCGGATAACACTGCCAAATGAATCTTTTCTATCCAACATATTTTGTATTATTTCTTTCTGCTCTGATTTGAGCTGTAGATGGAACTGTTTGTCCTGCAGAATACGCTTTATATCGTCTTGTATGTTTGTTTACATATGCTAATTTGGCGCGCTGCATTTATATATTATAGTAGCTCCCATCATGCAATGCATTGCTATCATCTTTCAGTTAGTATCGCGAGATCACGTTAAAAAAATGGCAGTGAAATGACCAAATCGGGTGTAAGAAAAAAAAAGTGCTGTAATGGAGTGTAACACCACTCTCTGAGGGTAAGATGGTTATGAATGAATAGAAAAATGATTGGTGAAGCGATATATATTAGGGTTTTGGATAGAAAATAAAATCTGATAGCCACAAAACGTGGAAATGTGACTCTCTCGAGTGTGTGAGAAAAATCCGCTGTTTTGTTTATGGCAAGCGCTCTGACGTTCAAACGACAACAGCAAATTCTAAATAGTCGTCGAACGGCAGAGGAATCTCGGACTACAATTACCCTGACCGCTAATTTATACATGGATCCTATATTATCACATTGGGCATAAAACATGGACAAAATATTAATATTAATTCTAGAAAAACTGGAATTATTACTTTTCATCAATAAAATGAAAATTATCAGGTAAACCACTGTTGAAAAGGATGTATTTTATGGAATGGCGTAGCGGCGTGGGGATGGCATGAGAGCCTTTAAAACAGCGATGAATAATTATAAGAGTTTTCTACAAACTAACGCAAAAACCTGTTAACTTTTTAAGAAAGGGTTTTAATTTTTTTAAATGTCGTTTTCATTTCCTTTTGATGCTTTAGCTTCACAAAAAAACAATATTTCTGAAAGTTGGCGAGAATTGCTTCTGTTGCGGGCATTTTCTGTTAAAAAACGCAACATCGTAATAATGGATCCCCGATCAGCGTGCGTTATCCTTTATGAAAATCCATTTCGTAGGTAAATCGTTATGGTTCATGCAAAATAATAATGGGATGAAACAAAGGTTTCTCGACTGCTTCTTAAAAATATTAGATAAAAAATGTAAAAAAAATGGCGAGAACTACTCCCCGACCAGTAATCTCGTTGAGATTAGGATTCCGAAGAAATTTTTGTCTGTATCTTCATCCTAATCTCGTTTCAAGCCCTATCAAAGGTATTCTGGAAATTTTACACCCCCCGGTGCATTCCGAAGTATATCTTGGCATAGACGGATTGTGTCAGATCAAGTGCAGGTAAGATTTCGTATATAGACATATTTTCTAGTTAAAATCTGCAAAAATATTGATATTTCCTTACCTTTTACAGCGTATATCCGACAAAATAATCCAAAATCCACTTTAAACTGACTGGCATTTTACTGAACTCTAGAACTACACCACATGATCAAAAATCGTGACGGATTTTGCTATAGTCTGTTTCGTAGTTCGAGATGTTGATGTCAGGATACAAGTAATAAAATAATTTGACATAGACATCTCGAACTATGAAACAGGCTATAGCAAAATACGTCACGATTTTTGATCACGTGGTGTAGTTCTAGAGTTCAGTAAAATGGCAGTCAGCTTAAAGTGGATTTTGGATTATTTTGTCGGATATACGCTGTAAAAGGTAAGGAAATATCAATATTTTTGCAGATTTGAACTAGAAAATATGTCTATATACGAAATCTTACCTGCACTTGATCTGACACAATCCGTCTATGCCAAAATATCCATCGGAATGCACCGGGGGGTGAAATAAAAAATTTCCAGAATACCTTTGATAGGGCTTGAAACGAGATTAGGATGAAGATACAGACAAAAATTTCTTCGGAATCCTAATCTCAACGAGATCATAACGCAGTAACGGCTAAGCACGCAGCATTAAGGAGTAAGAGCAAAAGCTGGTTCAAGTTGGCTCGTAATCAGAATAATGTGTCCGAGTGGAGCGAGATTTCTGTCTGCAGACTGTTGTTTCAGTGAGATAGCTCTATAAAAATCCAACTCAGCGTGTTGGTCTAGAAGAAAGCGGACCTCATCATCATCTCATTGAAAATTAACTTGTTCTCGCCATAATAGAGCTGAAAAATTGCTGAGTTTATGTTAAACAACAATCACTGACTGAATTTATTAGTGCAATAGACATTAATTGTGAATTTTTGCACTATTATTCCGTAGCAGTTGTAAAATTTTCCAGGAAAACAAGTTAAAAGTATGGAATTGACACTACATTATGTATATCAATGGAAAATTCCAGTACGGAGCTGTCCGGTGTTTTGGCACACCTAAGGGTTTACCGTTTATTTCTCGGGATATGCCGATTGCCAAAATCTTTTAATTTTCATTATTAAAATATATAATCCTTTTACTTTCAATCTATTATTTCAGTTTTTTTGGAGAAAGTCATGGAACTGTGCTATCCCCCTTTCTGCAAGATTGTTTACATGTCCCCTGAATTGGTGCATGCGTTCTTCAAAGTTATCTTGTAACGAATAAAGGAAAGATTTAACTTTAAAAACCACTTATACTTGGAACATAATGTATAATGGTACTACCATATAAGTTTGAAGAGGAAATTGTAAATATTAAAATAAATATAGACAATACTTACCGACTGGTACCCTTTTCCTTAGCTTTTCTGTATTTTTTGTTATTACGATAGCGGAAGTGACGTTGCACCAAGACACCGGCCACGCCATAGCATAGGACACGACAGTAAATGTTTAAAAAATGTCAGTGTGTATCATACAAAGAGAAAACTTCCAATGCAAAATTCCACAGAAATTTAAAAACAAATCAGTTTATTTTTTTCGTGAATAGTTTTCACTTTTAAACTGCAGTATTTTTGGATGTACATGTATGACTACCTAATGTTTTATCAGCCACATGATTTATTGGATTGCAGACAGCTATGCATCAACATAAGCCCCATTTTTCATGCTGCTGCTATAGACCCAGCTCAATTGCAGATCGACCAATTTTGTTCTGTATAATATCTGCATAATTTAAATAAATTTTCTGCATGGAAACTTTGTAATTATCTCCATTTAAGACTGTTTCTGTTTTAATCATTAATATTAATGATATTAAAAGATGATTCTTTACAGAATTAAAATGCATCATTTCTTAATTTGTTGTACACGTACATGCCATGGTACACTGAATTTGGAGATTGTTAATACCCAAAAAATCAACATCCAGTTAATGAGCATAGTCATGATCATGACGGTATATTGATTAATTCACAAGCAAGCTACATTATATTGGAATCAACAAGGTATTTTTTTCATTTCAGGAAATTCATACAGATCGCCAATGAAAAGGGTATATATTTTATTCATTTTATAAAAGCACATCGGATGTGTAATGGTTCATGTGCTTGCCTCGAGTGCGGTTGATCGTTGGTTGGGGCCACAGTTAGGTCAAACCAAAGACTTTAAAAATGGTATTTGTTGCTTCTCCAGTAAGCATGCAGCTGTAATGAGTAAGTGCAAAGACTGGTTGGCTCGCAACCAGGATCACGTGTCTGAGTGGAGCAACATGTTTACCCATAGACTGTTGTTTCAGTGAACTAGCAATAAATAGATCCAATTAAGCATGTTGACCCAGTATAAGGTCTGGACATCATCATCATTTCAAGGAATGTAACTTGTTCTCACCACAATATAGTGGAAAATTGCTTATTAGGCAAACAACAATCACTTACTCATGCATATACAAATGTATGTGTTTATATTACTGGTCCAGTATTGGTATATTGTATCCTTGCTCTTAATATAATAGTACATGTATTTAAGACATCATGTTAGAATTAACCTGCTACTTTAACATAAACAAATAAATTTTACTAGCTAATGAAACACTAAATTTCATGTAGCAATGGTATATTTTACAACCATGAACACTGTGGTTTTGGTTTATAAAAATCACATATACATGTACAAGATGCAGTCCGACTCCCATTACAAATATTGTTTCGCTTCCCAACTATTTTAATTTGTAGTCAGTAAAATATTATAGAACCGAGAAATATCAAGGTGTTCAATAAAATATGTAGACACCTTGACTGATACAGAAGGAATTCTAGCTTCTGGCTATCAGACTTAAATAATTTGATTGTTTGTTTTGTTTGATGGTGTTTAACACTTGTTTCAACAATATTTCAGTTATATCGTGGCGGTCAGTTTTATTGGTGGAGGAGACCGGTAAAAACCTGTTGCAAATCACTGATAAACTTGATCACATAATGTTGTACACCTCGCCCTGATCGAGATTTGAACTCACAACATCAGTGGTGATAGGCACTGATTTCATGGTTAGTTGGTAATCCAATTACCATATGATCACGGCCATGATGGCCCCAAGATAATTTTGAACCCTGGTTATACAGTAAATTCTTTATATGAACATAACAAATTTTCTCATAGTAGTGTAACCTAATGAGATACAAGTAATTAATAGAATTCTTTTCAAATAGGTATTTATGTTTCGCTTGCCCTGACAAATGCAAAATTTTCCTTATCGTTGGTTGTCTCTATTTATTAGAAATGAATTTTCATATTCAATTTAATTGTTCTTATTTAAGCCACCAAGAATCAGGAAAAAGAACCAGAGATTTTTCAATGATGATGAAGACACTACATATTCACATGCCAGATCTCCAAGGAAACAACCAAAAGTTATTAATGTAAGTTTTATCTGATAATAATCAGTCTTGCTACTAAATGTTTTTAATTAGTCGACGTTTCCAATAATCGGTACAGTTTACAACTTGCAGCTTTACTGACAATCCTAAAATAACTTGTTTACAACTTGCAGCTTTACTGACAATCCCAAAATAACTTGTTTACAACTTGTAACTTTACTGACAATCCCAAAATAACTTGTTTACAACTTGTAACTTTACTGACAATCCCAAAATAATTTGTTTACAACTTGTAACTTTACCCGTATGAACTTGATGTTTAGATTTTATATGTTGATATATCTTTTACAGACAAGAAGTGGACTTAGTGTAGCTGATCGTAAAGTAGCACAATCTATCGGTGTCCGTCTAAGAAACTTCCTCAAATTACCAAAAGCACATAAATGGGTGTGCTACGAATGGTTTTATTCAAATTTAGACATGTAAGTACCAGAAATCTGTAAGAAGTACAAATAAATTTGTTTATAATTTTAGTAATGTGTAGTAATAAATGTTATCATCTTGAGGGTCAGTCAGGTAAATCAAATGGAAATTAATGTTGCCCTTTGATTTATGTCATTGTGGGATGCTTACATTGTTCAAAATATGCAGTGAATTAATTAGAAATTAAACTATTTTCATCATTTATGACCACTGTCCATATATTATGACATACAACATCGTCTTCATTATTTTATAGACATGAATTGACATGACATACTGTAAAATACAACATTGTCTTCTTATTTTTATAGACCACTGTTTCTAGGAGAAAATGACTTTTGTATATGTTTAAAAGAAACTTTTCCACAATTAAAGACTCACAAATTGAAGCAAGTAGAATGGTGTAAGATCAGAAGACTGATGGGAAAACCAAGAAGGTAAAATGAAAATGCTAAAGCACTCGTCGTAGAATTAGATTAAAACTAGGGAAAATACCACAAACACTCGTACCATTAGATTGAAACCAGGGAAATTACTACAAGCACTCGTATCATTAGATTGAAACCAGGGAAAATACTACAAGCACTCGTACCATTAGATTGAAACCAGGGAAAATACTACAAGCACTCGTACCATTAGATTGAAACCAGGGAAATTACTACAAGCACTCGTACCATTAGATTGAAACCAGGGAAAATACGACAAGCACTCGTACCATTAGATTGAAACCAGGGAAAATACTACAAGCACTCGTATCATTAGATTGAAACCAGGGAAAATACTACAAGCACTGGTAACATTAGATTGAAACCAGGGAAAATACTACAAGCACTCATATCATTAGATTGAAACCAGGGAAAATACTACAAGCACTGGTAACATTAGATTGAAACCAGGGAAAATACTACAAGCACTCGTATCATTAGATTGAAACCAGGGAAAATACTACAAGCACTGGTAACATTAGATTGAAACCAGGGAAAATACTACAAGCACTCGTATCATTAGATTGAAACCAGGGAAAATACTACAAGCACTGGTAACATTAGATTGAAACCAGGGAAAATACTACAAGTACTTGTAACATTAGATTGAAACCAGGGAAAATACTACAAGCACTCGTATCATTAGATTGAAACCAGGGAAATTACTACAAGCACTCGTACAATAAGATTAAACCCTGGTTATAATTCTTATATTGTCAATAGGTGAAAAAGTGAATGTTAAGTGAACCCAAGGCTCTCCTGTTTATTATTGATGATAGATGATGGGGTATTTCTGAAGAATATATATGTAATGTTTTGAAAGATGAAAACTGTATTTACACATGCAAGTTTGAGAAAGGAGACATTTATTTGTATTTAGATTTATGTTGGTGCTTCTATATATATAACAACTCTACTGACAAAAAAATATTCAGTCAGTAAAGATTGACACAAAGCTGCAGTGTTTTAGGATTTCACTGCAACAGCAACTTTCCACAGGAAAGTGCCTACCAAAAATTCACTTGCCCACAGACCGAATTTACTTTTAATTCATTTTTTCACTCGATTTAATGTTATTTTGTCACTTTCGTTTTTATCCATTTATATTTTCATTGATGAGAGGCATGCAAACTTAACAATCTTACCATATTCTTCTTTTTTAAACAATATAAATTTAACTTTTACTCTAATCATTATATTAATATATTAAAGTAAGATAAGATAGGATATAATATCCTAAGTGGGAGTGCTCCGTCATTACTGGAGGAAAATACCAGAACAGAATAAGCATTTCTCTGACACTGACAACACATGTTTCATTCCCCTAAACAATAATATCTCCTCAGACTGCTGATGATAATCTCGTATGAAAAAATGATTTTAAATAAAAGTATACTTCTTACTTTGTACAATTATGCAAAAGAGAAAGTTTTGATATGAACTTGTCAATCCTCTAGTTGAAATCTAATTTCCCACGGACAACTAAGGTTTGGAAAAGCACTTTCCCCTGACCAAAATCCACTTGTAACCGGAAATGGGAATCCTAGAACATTGAGCTGTATGTGAAATATATAAAATATAAATTTTCAAAAAATATATAGTTATATGTATAAGCTTCAGAAACAATGAAAAATAAAACGAGCCTTTAGAAACTTTTCTGGCATGTTTAGCAGTGAGTAGGAATAAATTTTCTTTCTACCGACAGTTTCTAAGCAATAAAATTTTGGCCATATTATCTTCTACTTGCAAAGAACAATGGTGGGGTGAGAATCCATGAAATTTTATATTTGTACTGATTAATTGCCACTGATTTTCTTGTTTTAAAAGGAACCACATCGGTGGTGTAATGGTTAGCGTGCTCGCCTCGAGTGTGGTAGATCGTGGGTTCAAGCCCCAGTCAGATCAAACCAAAGACTGTGAAATTGGTATTTGTTGCTTCTCCGCTAAGCACGCATCATTAAGGAGTAAGAGCAAAGACTGGTTGGTTTGGAATCAGAATAATATGTCAGAGACTGTTGTTTCAGTGAGCTAGCAATATTAAAAATCCAACTCAGCATGTTGATCTAGAACAAAGCAGACCTCATCATCATCTCATTGAAAATTAACTTGTTCTCGCCATGGTTTAGCTGAATAATTGCTGAGTTGGCTTTATTTAACAACAATCACTCACTCACTCACTCTTGTTTAAAGGTTGAAATTTAGAAGTAGTTCTTTAAGATAATTGATGCTGATTCAGTTTTTAAAGAAGTTTGAGAATGTTTCAGTATGTATTTTTTTTTTTTTTTTTTTGCTGTTGCTTTCAGATGTTCCCCAGCCTTCTTCGATGAAGAAAGAAGTGCTTTAGAAACCAGAAGAAACAAAATCAGACTACTACAACAAAGAAAGCTTTCAGAACTTAGTAACTTTAAAGATCTTCCCAATGAAATTCCCATGCATTTGGTAATTGGAACTAAAGTCACAGGTAAAATAAATCAAATATAGGTTTGGTTAATGGTGTTTAATGCCACTTTCAACAATATTTCAGTTGTATCATGGCGGTCAGTTTTTTTGGTGGAGGAAACCAGAGAAACCCACCGACTTGTCACAAGTCACGGACAAACTTTATCACATAATGTTGTATCGAGTACACCTCACCATGAACGGTTTTCGAACTCACAACGTTAGTGCTGATAGGCACTGATTGCACAGGTAGTTGTAAATCCAACTACCATACGATTTCGACCACGACGGCCCCGTAAATTCAAACATAACATGCTAAAACAAACATTACATCGGCCAATAAACACAACTTTTCAGTGGAACATTTATTTAAATATAGAATAACGGCAGTTTTGAAAGTCGAGACAGACATTATCACTGTTATCGCAACAAGTGTGATAGGACAAGCTGAGGTACTAGTGATAAAATATGTCAAGACCTTCAAAACTCACCTTATTGTTTTTATCTGTATTAAACTTCACACTGACCGATATTTTCCAGTATCGAAGTCACTAAGTTGATAATGACAATATCACTCAGTGATATCAAAGGGAAGATGTCCAATTTACTGATAAAAATTAATTATCACCACAAGATTTCTGACTTACTGATAATACACAACCAAGGATATTGAAAAGCTGCAACTACATTATCTCCCCTTGATGAAAGTATTTTTATTTGCAAATCACCTACTCCGTATAATAGAATTATATTATCTGACATTTATTATATTTGTAAATAAGCGACGTTGACTATAATAAGTTCATGATGAATGCCATATATAGATCAGGAGATGCTCATTTCTGTGCAAGTTCGTGTTGTCCATAATTTTCTTGATCTAATTTACTTTGTGTTCATACTTTTTTGTATCAGGGTTGTCCCTTTATCTTAAAAAATGTTTTGATTTGGAAACTCTTTGAGTTCTTTGATCCCTCCAAAGTTTTTTGCTTTTCTGTGTCTATTGTAAATCCTAAATTACCATCTGTGACTTGCGGCAGGTCTGTGGTTTTCTCCGGGTACTCCTGTTTCCTCCACAAATAAAATTGACTGTCACGATATAACTGAAGTATTCTACTATTGTTGAAAGTGGCATTAAACACCATAACCCCATCCCCCTGTACATGAATGGTCTTTGGATGATCATTTTTACCATATTTGTCTTGTTAATGCTGTTCAGGAATTCAAGATGGCCATCATTACAGGATAGATTACCGTCAGATCCTATGAGAAAAATGTCAAAAACCACTTAAATATTTGAACATATAATTTACTGGGATTATTATTGGCTAGTTCTTAAAGGGATATTGTTTACCAGCTGCGTAATTTTTTCATACCCAAAATTATTGTCGATTTCCGTACTAACCTTCATAAAATGAAGATTAACACTGAGTTATGCTGCAAAAGATACGATTTTTTGACAAAAAAGACCCAAAACTATCGTTATCAGAATTATTGTTCGGATGACAAGAATGTATTAAATTTTATTCATATTACCTTCTTTATATGTTACTCGTCTTGAGCATGCGCACTGTTTAGAAACAATAAACATGTCAGAAGAGAAAGTGTCAACACGTGGAACTTACCTGAATATCCATGCTGCATGCGGGCTACTGTCATAAAAATAGATAAATAAATAGAGTTGGCCTCGCCCAGGTCAGTGCATAATTAATTAGCTTCCGGTAACGATGGTCAGCTTTTCTAATCGAAAAAACAACGTTTCGGAGCGTATTCGTCAATAATTCAGTTTTTAATCTTCATTTTATGAAGGTTAGTACAGAAATCGACAATAATTTTGGGTATGAAAAAATTACGCAGCTGGTAGATAATATCCCTTTAAGTTAGTTATTTTTCTGAAAATTTGAAATGCAAGATGGCTGTCGTCATGAAACATATTATTTACCATTGAGAATATTGTTTTAAAAATCTTCTCAGAAACTACCCATCTATTTTGAATCCAAACTGTATAAACATATTTTAACATGTGAGTTTATAGGAAATAAAAACAAAAACCTTTTCAAACATCACTATATAATATTACTACATGACCAATGAATCATCTTAATTTTCATACCCCTCCCCTGTCAATTATGATACAACCACCATCAGTGGACATACTATAATAGAGGATTGCATACTTAATTATCTTTTCTTATCAATTTGATGAGCAATACAATCTCTCATGAGTCTCCACTTTAGATGTTGTATTTTTTTAATTTGATAACATTTTTATTTCCAGCTCGTTTACGGAAACCTCAGGATGGGTTGTTTACTGGTGTTGTAGATGCTTTAGATACAGTATCAAATTCCTATAGAATAATATTTGATAGGCCAGGGCTGGGAACACATTCAATACCTGATTATGAAGTTTTAGTAAGTAGGAGAGAGAATATAACATTTAGAACAAAGTCACAATGTTGTAATCAAAACAAGACAGGTGTTTTATAGGAGCATGTATTTCAAGCTAAGCAAGTTACTACTGTGTGAAGTATTAATGCATATAGAATAACATCTGATTTGAAGGTCGAGACAGACATTATCACTAGTGTCCGATAGCACGAGCTGTGATACCAGCAATAATGTCTGTTGAGACCTTCAAAACTAACATTGTCTTTTTCAGTAATCACTGTAGCGAAACACGTGATAAAAGATAGCTGAATACCACATTGAAAATGTGATTTTATTCTTATTAAATCTGAACTTTTTTTATTGAAATATACATCATTGTATAAGGGAGTCATTGTAGAATATCGCCATACCATTTAAACATCAGATATTACAGTTCCCCGAAACATTCATGCAACTAGTTTACTGACAAAAGTCTTTGAATGTTCTTATAAACTGTAAGACTTATTGGAATTTAGTTGGTATTGTTATGTTCTACAGTTAAGGCCTAAATTAAAATTAAGTTTGTTTCCCCTTTCATCGACCGACCCTTAAAAAAGCTGCCGAGTCGAACAAATTTATTGCCAAAATTTTTTTTTTAAAATAAAATCGATGCACGTCCGTCCGGAATCGGTTACACACTTAGTAGTCAAACTCTTCAATGTGAAGTCAAAATTTGATTATATAGACACCGGCGAAGGTACAGTACAGAAAGAGACAGTAATGAATCATAGACATCACGCTTACCATTCTATCAATGACATTAATATATATTTTGTTAATGGTGTATCTTTTTACTGTGTCTTGTGATTAAAGTGGTACTTTTCAATCAAAAGTTACATTTATTTCTCTGAGAGTGAGACTGGGATCACATAATCCGAGATTCCTCTGCCGTTCGACGACCATTTAAAACTTGCTGTTGTCGTTGAACGTCAGAGCGCTTGCCATAAGCAAAACAGCGGATTTTTTTCCTCATCTCATTTGTAGCACATTTCCACGTTTTGTGGCTATCAGATTTTATTTTCTATCCAAAACCCTAATATATATTGCTTCACTAATCATTTTTCTATTCATTCATAACCATCTTACCCTCAGAGAGTGGTGTTACACTCGATTACAGCACGTTTTTTCCTTACACCCGATGATTTGGTTATTTCACTGCCATTTTTTAACGTGATCTCGCGATACTAACTGAAAGATGACAACAATGCATTGCATGATGGGAGATACCAAATGCAGTGCGCCAAATTAGCATACGTAAACAAACATACAAGACGATATAAAGCGTATTCTGCAGGACAAACAGTTCCATCTACAGCTCGAATCAGAGCAGAAGGAAATAATACAAAATATGTTGGATAGAAAAGATTCATTTGGCAGTGTTATCCGCGGGCTTCGGAAAGAGCATGTCTTACGTTTCCCCCTATTTTGGACAAGGTCAGATCATATATGCAAATCATCTCCCATGACACATTGCGGTAATAGTAGTTCTCTCGAAGTCACGTGACAAATATTTCAAAATGTCAGTGTTCAAAATGACGAAATCATATGGTCTGGGGGAAATTGTGCTGTAATGGAGTGTAACACCAATTTCTGAGGGTAAGATGAATGAATAGAAAAATGATTGGTGAAGCGATATATATTAGGGTTTTGGATAGAAAATAAAATCTGATGGCCACAAAACGTGGAAATGTGCCTCTCGAGTGGGAGAGGAAAATCTGCTGTTTTGCTTATGGCAAGCGCTCTGATGTTCATCGACAACAGCAAGTTTTAAATGGTCGTCGAACGGTAGAGGAATCTCGGACTAGGGATCACAATGATGTCTATATTTACATGATATGTCTCTTTCTGCACTGTTCATTGTTTGACAGTTTAGAATTATTTTAGTCTTCACTGAATTCATAATTTCATATATGAAATTGATTTAATTCCAGAATCTAGTCAATTGTCAGAATTTTAAAGAAGACTACATGTATAACAAGTCATTGTACTAAGTACTGAGCATTGTTTTTACACTTTTTATAAGTCTATGTATTTGCATTTTTCTGAAAAATGTTCATTGTTTCTAGTCTGATTAAAAATGTTGATTGTTTCTAGTCTAACCACAGGGGCTCGCAGTTATATTTTCACATCACCAGGTTAGCTGCGGAACCGTAGCCCTTATGGTCCTTGGGAAGTTTTTCTAATATTTGCGGACCATAGGGCTACGGATTTCACCCTATCAAAAACTCGAAAATGCGCGGTGAAAATTTTGCGCACTTTTTTGGCAAATTATAGTCATGAAATCGGGTCCGAGAACGATCAAACATATATATGTATCGTTTCGTTAGATATTTATCTACATTCTTCTATACTTACTTACCTCACGTGATAAATAAAATAGAGTTATAATTGGAAACATCAAGTGACCTCAGAACGAGACTACCGGAGTAGCAAGATGGCTGACGTCAAGTAGGCGGGACTTGTCACAAATGAGACATTTGTTATAATAATGAGCTGGAAGTGATTATTAATAGGTAAGTAAGTATAGAAGAATGTAGATAAATATCTAACGAAACGATACATATATGTTTGATCGTTCTTGGACACGATTTCATGACAATAATTTGTAAAAAAAAGGTGCGCAAAATTTTCACTGCGCATTTTCGAAAGTTTTTGATAGGGTGAAATCCGTAGCCTTATGGTCCGCAAATATCAGAAAAACTGCCCAGGACCATAAGAGCTACGGTTCCGCAGCTATTCACCAGGTATGTTGCAAAAAGAAGAAGGGAGGACACTTTTTTGGGGGCCAAAAGTGAAAGTTGAGTTTCTGCACCTTTTTCGCTTCAAAAACGGTTTAGTCTTTGTTCTTCCCATAAAATTAATGCAAATATCGATGTTTTTTGCTGCTCAACTGGTTTACAGTGGAATAACACTCTTTTTTAAATTCCAAGCGGTGCAGACAACTTCTTATCATACTGAATTCCAGTTTCTACGGACTTAATAATATTGATAGAAATAAAAAATCCAAATATAATTAAAAAAAGTAGGGAAAAAAACAACTTAAATCTCTTGCATTATAATATATTTTTTCCTTGTCTCAATCAATCTGGAAATATAGGAAGACAACATTTTAAGAATATCTTTTGACAAGATTGAGTAAATAATTTCCCGCAAAAATGCAAGTTTAAATCCTTCGACCAATGAAAACTCACCTTAATATTTAGTCCGTATAAACCGGAATTGAGTATGATAAGAAGTTGTCCACACCGCTTGGAATTTAAGAACGAGTGTTATTCCACTATAAACCAGTCAATCAACAAAAAATAACGATATTTGCATTAATTTTATGGGAAGAACAAAGACTAAACCGTTTTTGAAGCGAAAAAAGGTGGTGAAACTCTACTTTCACTTTTGGCCCCCCAAAAAGTGTTCTCCCTTCTTCTTTTTAATACATACCTAGTGATGTGAAAATATAACTGCGAGCCCCTGTGAGTTTAACATAGTCAATTCCTCTGAAATATTCTAAATATTCTAGATGTACATTGTAGTCACTTTTTATAGTCGACTTTTGCTTGTAGAAGAAAACAAAGTTAATCTGACAAATAAAAGACATGAATGTTACAGTATTGTTAATCTGCAGCCTACAAAAAAATATATGTTCTGGTAGTCAGTCCAAAAAAAAAAAAGCCTACCTACCTACTCTAAAAGTCAGGGTAGGTGAAAGGGGAAACAAACATTTTTTTAATTGCGGCCTAATGCCCCATATGTTAATGTATGTTTCGATGTGAAACCATTTGATTTTAGAAGAATTTTTACGCATTTTCTTAAATAATGTACGTTATTTCTATGGTTTCAATGTAGTATTCAGCTATCTTTTATCACGTGTTTCGCTACAGTGGTAATGTCGTAATGTGTTTGAAGTCACACTCACCGATATTTTTCAGTATCAGAGTCAGGTAGGTTGACATTGAAAATATCTTTCTATGAGATCAAAGGAAAAATATCTTAATTACTGATAACATAAATCCTGTTGTACAAGCCCTGGTGTCATATGGTATAAAGAACTCCTGAATATTGACTTCGGAGAAATATAGTATTTTGAATCCCTGAAAAAATTGGCCCCAGGTTCAATATGCCATAAGTTATTTTGACCACCAGGCTCAAATTTCAGTCATAATGTCTTCATGTAAATTGTGTATTTTCTTCTTCCAGAGTAATGATCCTGATGAAACAATACCTTTATCTGCCTTCCAACAGAAACACAGACCTCGACAAAATAATCCATTGTTTTCTCCACCAAAATTTGTACCAAGCCTTGGTTCTCCTAATGCTGATTTAGTAAGTAATATAATCAATACACTCAGGGGGAAACATGACTTACCTTGGGGGACAAATCTTCATATCTCTCTTATTCAATCAAAATTAATGTTTTAATTCCACAGCTACTACTTTTGTCTTACTTGTGTGTTAACATTCCTTGTTTTGTTATAATTCAATTTCATTTTCGTCTTGCACATGAAATCTTTTCACATTATTTGTTTTCAACAAACAAACAAATAAAAACGTCTCTTGTTTGTTAAATTACATATAGTGCAGATAGTTGACAAAAGTATTCGAAAGCTTCTAGTTTTCCCTATATTTTTCTTCTTTTTTATTTCAAAAAATTATTCTGAAGTCAAGGATTTTGGTTATGGTGTTTAATGCCACTTACAACAATATTTCAGTTATATCGTGGTGTTTCCTGAAGTCAAAGTTCTGAGATACAATAAAAGGCTTATTGAACTAATATTGGTATTAAAATATTATGTATAATTTTGATATCATCCTACTGTTGCACCAATATATATATATATAGAATAGCAGCAGTTGTGAAGGTATCACAGTGATTCTGATAGCACGAGCTGTAATAATAGTAAAAATAATGTCTTAGTTGTCACACTTTTTTTTGTGTGCAAATATCTCTCAATGAGATCAAAGGAAAACTATATAAATTACCAATAATTATTGAGTAACCCTACGTGATATAGCTTTGTCCAAGTTTTTGTGCATTTAAGCTTGTCCACATGGATGAATTTATATTAGAGGCGAATATTAAACAAAAATTGATTAAGATTTGTAAATGTATCTTTACCTGTGTAAGAATGATTGATTGATTAATTGGTATATTTCAACTATATTGGGGTGTGAACTAATTTCAAATAATATTGTTGAAAGTGGTGCTAAACACTAAAACCCCCTATGAATTAATTGCCATGACTACAAAACTCTTAATCCAAATTTGTGTATAAAGCAATCAGGTTATATATATATATAAGGTTAGGGTTATGGTGTTTAGTGCCACTTTCAACAATATTTCAGTTATATTGTGGCGGTCAGTTTTATTGGTGGAGGAAACCGCAGAAAACCACTGACCTGTCGCAAGTCAGTGAGAAACTTTATCACATAATGTTGTATCGAGTACACCTCACCTTAGCGGGGTTCGAATCACAAAGTTAGCGATGATAGACATTGATTGCATAGGTAGTTGTAAATCCAACTGCCATACGATCATGAACATGACGGCTCCTAAATTAAATTTGTGTATAAAACAATCAGTTTATATACAAATAAAACAATAAAACAATCAGTTTATATACCAATAAAAATAATAAAACAAAACAATCAGTTTATATACCAATAAAAATAATAAAACAATAAAACAATCAGTTTATATACCAATAAAAATAATAAAACAATAAAACAATCAGTTTATATACCAATAAAAAGAATAAAACAATAAAACAATCAGTTTATATACAAATAAAAACAATAAAACAATCAGTTTATATACAAATAAAAAGAATAAAACAATCAGTTTATATACCAATAAAAATAATAAAACAATAAAACAATCAGTTTATATACAAATAAAAAGAATAAAACAATCAGTTTATATACCAATAAAAATAATAAAACAAACAGTTTATATACAAATAAAAATAATAAAAGAATAAAACCATATATTTAGAACGTGCGTTATCTACATTTATTTATATTTTAGTACAGTTGACTCTCGTTATCTCGAATTCGATGGGACCATGGAAAAAATTTGAGTCAACCGTAGTTCGACTCAAGAGGAGCTACGAAAACCGGAAGTGTAGTTTGCTTAATAACGAAAGGGAGACAACTCGAGCGAAATTTTGAAGAAAACTTTCAAATGCGAGAAAAGATGGTTTGATATGTGGAGTCTCCCAATGTTCTCAGATGCACATTGTTTGCACTGATTTATATATGCATTATGTTTCTTTTATTTACAAAGCTCGGTGGGAATTTCAACACTGTACAATCGGAGTTATCTCCCATTGTACAGTGGATGGAATTTGGGCCAGCCCAGTAACAGTATTACTTAATCAGAATCATTTTCAATACTGTGTACTGCCTTATATTTTCTTTAATATTATTGATTATTGTTTATTGTATTATTAACTTTATTTGATATTGATTGTAATGCTCATATGGGCCGATAATTCAAAAAAATCTTAATCTTAATCTTAACACCAGCATTGCATGTCCCGATTCTCGGAACGATTTAAAATTTATTCGATGTTTTTGTTGCTTTTTTTTTTCTCTGTTAAATTCTTGGAATCTTGTGGAACAACTGATAACTTCTAGATATCTTTTTTGTGTGCATGATTATGTTTTTTAGGTGTTGCGTTGTCATTAAACTTCACCAATCACGACATATTTTTCTTTGTGCAATATTTACAATAAATTGTGTGTTTTTATGATTCAATAAAGTGTAAAAAAAAATTCCCCTTTTAAACTGTTAATTAAGAGTAACATTTTTTTCAAATCTCTCAAAATTGAGAAATTATAATCAAAATTAATTTCCGACAATAGATAAAACACTTCCGTTGTGTACATTTGTACTTTTCATAATCATTGTTGTATGCCGACCCAAGCGCACTTATAATATTATGAATCGATAATTTTTTATTGTACACATCTAACTTGTGTCATAATACCAAGCCAATTACTAATTAATTTGACAGATTGTGAAATAACCTAAGGTAAAAATGTCAAAGCTAATGACCGGATGTTTCACCTGTGATCCGATTTTAATCCCAAGGTAATACACATGTTTTGACTGGTAAATTCGACTTAACGAATGTAAATAATATGGCTTTCTACATCTCGGGACCAAAACTTTTATTCGAGACAACCGAGATTTTGACTTATCCGAATTCGACTCAACAGGAGTCAAATTACATATATTTATACGCAACGAAGTTCGGGACTTCGATAAAAATTCGACTCAACCGGAAATTCGAGTCAACCGAGTTCGAGACAATGAGAGTCAACTGTATATAAATTTCATTTAAAAATTCTGTTGTCTTTGACATTATAAGAAGGTAAATAAGCAGAGAAAATGGAACTATTATGTTACATAATGAATTTTTTGTTTTGCAGCAAAATGATCCATTACTTAGTGGTTCTCCATTTAAAGGGAGGTTAATGAGCTTAGAAGGAGGAACCTATGGTGGATTTCCTATTAAATTTCTTGTACAAGTTGTAAGTAAATGTAGTCATAAAATTTTGAAGATTTTAAGACGTACTGACACTTCCAAATCTTTTGAATCATACATGAAAGTAATTGAGACTTAAATTTAATTGACATTGATATCATATGTCAGAAGAAAAAACCTCACAAAAGTGGTGTATATACTGTGAATGTCTTATAATTTCGTGGTTGTCAATTTTCATGATTTAAAACAAAAATGTCATGATTCTCAGAAATGCATACTGTTTTTCGTGGACACTTAAATTTAAGTCATATATTTTATTAGTAAGAAGGACGGACGGAAGTTACCCTTATCTGTATCAGATTTTGCTAAGTTTTCTGGTCAATTCTATATTTCATTACTATTCTTGTATCAAGATGGTGGAGCATAGGGCAGAGTTAAGAACAATAAACAATTATCACATTGAAGGACACAAATATAAATATTCCAAGAAAAATTTACTATGGAAGCTTGTAGAAAATAATTATTGAATCGAACGGAATTAATATACTTATTCATTGAACTTCACAAATGAGATTATGGTTCCTGAAAGGCTTGACCACAGTTATAGTCGGAATTCTGCAAGTTTAGAAACAAATAAAATCCGTAGCTCTATGGCAAGTCACAAAAAAAAGACCATAAGGTTCTGCAGCTATACACAATGTAACCTTTTAACATGGTGCCAGTAGAAAAACATCACACACTGTAATTGTACAAATTCACGTCTTTCAGCCTATAGTGACATTTGTCATTTTTATAGACTGTTTAATTTTTCAGAGGAAGGCTAATATTACATGTAAAAACACATGGTTTTTGTCTGTTTGTAAAATCTTGGACAAATATAGCATATTTTATAAATTTATACAAACTAAGTAATGAATGAAAAATAAGTTTTATTTCTGTAGATCTGCAAATTTTTTTTACCAAAAATATTTTTATTTTCAGACAAAATTATCAAAAATTTTATCCATAAAAAAACAGTGGATACAAGAATTAAAGGAAATGAACACTCAAGCAGAAAAACAGGTTTGTGTGTGTGTATGTTCATTGAAGAAAAAAATAATTGATCTTTAATTTGCAGTTAAGGGCTATTCCAGTAAAATTTACCTGGGAGGAGCGGAACGCCGACGATTTTTTTTACTATAGGTGGGGGGTAACTGATTCTTTTTATTCTGGAGGGTGGGGGTGGTAAATTTAAATAATTTGTGTTGGTGGGGGGTCATGTAAGATTTAAAATTATGCATGGTCGGTCACGAAATTATTTTAATTCTGTGCATGGTGGGTTTCCTTAATCTTCGCTGCCTCATCTAAGAAAAACAGAATACGTGTAAATGGAAATAATCATTATAAACGAGTGTTTTCTCGCGATTTCGGTCTGTTTTCCTGCAACCGGAAGTACTATTGCGCTAGAGTTACCTCCCATTGAAGGGTTACACTAATGCCCTGAAATGTCCTGAAAAGTACATTAAGGCTTATATCTCTTTTATTATCCAATGGATTGAGTTCAAATTTGTAAATGTTATAGATATTAGCATATACAGTCAAACCTGTCGTAACGGTCACCTTTATATAATGGTCACCTGCTCATAACGGTCACTTTCGTGCTCTCCCGGTGCATTTTACTATATATTTTAATTCGATATAGCGGTCACCATTTATAAGTAATTTTCAGCGTAAAACCTTTGTATAACGGTAAATTTTATCTTTAAAATGATACCGGAAATGATTTCGGAAGATTGGTATTTTTCTCAAATGTACCAAAAATCCTGAGGTGTTACAAAATATATTGTCTAATTTAATTAACTAAATAAACAAACACCATGCATGCATTTTGTGAATAGTAAATGATATAAAGGACAGTTTATCACCGGGCGTTATTGGGGATTTTTATTCATTACGAGAATAGAAATTCACTCACCAAAAATATTTTGTATCTAGTGCATCATGTCAAAATCATCAACATCCGTAAATAGGAAAGCTTTGAAATTTGACAACAAAGTGAAAGCAATAAATCATTGTGATGTTGGGAAAAGTTGTCGGGCTGTGAGCGAGGAGATGGGTGTTGGTTATACCCATATAATGAATATTCTTTAAAGAAAACGTGAGATTCTTTACGATTTTGAAAACAATGTTCCCAGTTCAACATCGTGTTATAATACTGGATATTGTAATTTTGTTTATTAAATATCTTTATTTATTTATTTGTATGTCTTATTTAAATCATATCATATTGAGATAATTTCGTCAACAATAAATGTAAACCAGAGTAAAATTACGACAGGAACAAAATAACAACTAAAACATTAAAAACATAAGATGTAATGAGAAATGTTTATTTACAACTAAAGTGCAATATTTTGTCAAAAAATCAAAACCCTTCATATAAAGGTCACCTGTTTATAGCGGTCATTTTGTCGATCTCCCCCAGGTGACCACTATAGACAGGTTTGACTGTATTTAAAGAATATTTAAAAATAAATATCAAAAACCTTTTTTTTAGGTGGAAATAATTTGTCCTGAAATGTCTTTAAAATATCCTGAAAAAGTACATTAAAGGCTTATATCTTTTTTTTTTTAATTATCCAATGGATTGAGTTCAAATTTGGAAATGTTATATAGATATTAGCATATATTTAAAGCATATTAAAAAAGAAAGTAAATTCTTTCACTTCCTGTAGCGTGGCGATGGAAAATACAAATTTGAAAGAGGTCAATGCCTGGAGATGACAGAGGATGTAGTCTCTGGCTGAAAGACATTGGCCAAGAGACTATCCAAAATATAATAATAGGTACGATCATAATGATGCATAGGCTTCCATTTACTGTGTCATTAAATACAACATGGGGAAAAAAGGAATTAAATGTAAAAAAAAAACAAATTCACAGTGCCAGTGATAGAACTTTGAGTGATGGCAACAATCTAACTGCAGCGTACATGTACGTCTGTTTGAAGCACTGAACAAAAAAAAAACAGGAGTAAAAATCACACATCCTTCAGTAGTGTACAAGTTGTATGATGTACACAGCATACAAATGTGTTGCTGGGATATTGCTATTAATGAACAGGAAGTTAATCATCACATTTGTCCTAATCATGTGGTCTTGACAGGAGTATCAAAACTTAAATACTAATGCAGTTAAGCAAAACTCGAACATACGTCTGAGTTTTGATTTTAAGTTTATTTCAAGAAATCCAAGCCAGGAGGATAGAATACCAACTTAAAAATCTATATTAATGTATAATTGCCCAAGAAACTTGTAAACTCAGA
>MJUT01049254.1:476947-496275 GCA_002080005.1 Gigantidas platifrons | reverse complement strand
GGCGGACACCCTTTTACTTTGTTAAACGGTCATGTGGCCAAATATTCAAATCCATTCAAATTAGGTTCATTATGTCAAAATTATAAATTAAATCAATTAACAAACCTGTCCAGGTGTCAACAGCATGACCTCCGGTGTTTACCACGTCAGGTGATATTTATTTTGATAACTGTTAATTATCATTTGTAAAGAAAACAATTGGATTTCTTAATTGAAACCTTGAAGTCATTTAATGATAAATTTGAAAGCGTTTGATGTCGTGACATTGTATAGAGAACTCCGAATTGAAGCCATTCAACAGTCTGTTGTGTACATCGATATCACTAATAAATTTTATGAAACAATGTTCATTTAAAATCGCTGAACCCTCTCTTAATAACATTCCAACATCTTGTCAAATTATCGATAAGCTTCAACAGAATAGATAGTTTTTTTTTTGTTTATTAGTGTTCAATTACGTGGTATTTGTAGATTTACATGAAAGATCGTTTTGTTGACAGTTTCGTAAATTTTAAATACACGATTGTGTATTGCCGTATTATGTAAACAATGTACATGTTCATGATGTATAATCAACTGCAGGTTTCTTTTCTCTCGAAGTTTCCTGACAATTATTGAATCTATAATAGTTGGTAAAATTCAGATAACACCTCATCAGAAAATGTTTTTATTTATTTAAAAAAATCAATACTCGCGCACGTGTTGAAAATACGTACAAATGATTATCAAAATATCGTAAATGACTGACATTAAAAAGAATTGGCTAACGTTCCTAAAATCTCAAACCTTGATTAAGAGGTCACCTGTGTTACGTGGCCAATTTCGGACTGTCCCTTGGGGGGCCGCTTAAAACAGGTTTGACTGTATGTATAATAGAGTTGTTCTGATTAGTTAATTGCAGCAATATTGTCCAATCAGAGCGTTCCTTGCATATTTTAAGTGAGATGATGTGATTTATAGATCGCCCAATTCTATTGGCTCCTTATTTTTTAATTGTCCAATCAGAAGAACTGTTACTGTTAAAACCCGTAATATTTACAAAAAACAGCATGGTGCACGACCTTGTGTGGAGAAAATGCAGTTCATTTTCTTTGTACCCCCAAATGAAGAGTTAGAGGGTACATTGCACCCCCAAAAATTTGGATGTACCCCCAAAAATGAAAGTAAAAGGGTACATGTACCCCCAGATGAAAAAACCTGTGGGCATGCTAAGACACATCAAAAATCAACACTGATGTCAAGAATTAAGGTCTGCAGTCTACATGCATATATGTACATCTTTTTATTGTTGATATTCAGATTGGACAGGCTATATATAATACTTTTACAATAATGTGAAAACTTTTATATTTCTGAAATCAGTCAGTTTAAAATATACAGTGGATTTGAAGATGAAGATTTTTATTTAATTTAAAAAAAAAAAGTTGAAGACTTATGGATCTCAAATTTGTAAGTACTGAGAATAAATTGTCTGCAATATAACTACCTTTTCATAAGCCATCGTGAACCACGTCAGTGGTATAATGGTTAGAATGCTCACCTTGTGTGCGGTAGATTGTGGGTTTGAGTTTTATCAGGTCAAACCAGAATAAAAAATTGATATTTGTAACTTCTCCGTTTAGCCTGCTGCATTAAGTAGGACAGGCTGGTTGGCTTAGAATCAGGATAATGTGTCTAAGTTGGAGTGACATGTCTATCCGCAGGCTGCTGTTTCAGTGAGCTAGCACTATAAAAAATCCAACTTACCATGTTGGATAAGTATAAAGTGGACATCGTCAAAATTTTACTTGTTCTCAACATGTTATAGCTGAAAAATTGCTAACTTGGTACTAAACAGCAATCACTCACTCACTTAACTCATTGGTCCAATTGGAAAACAAATATAGATGATATTGTTATCAGATTGCTACTTGAAAACTATTCAAATTTTCCTGCATTAACATTATTGGGGAGATATCCTGATGTTATTTTTAAAGTGATAAAGGAGGTAAGGGTAGTTTATTGTTGTTTCTTAGTCATCACTTGTAGCTTGTCACAGGTAATGTCATCTCAACATTCTCAACTCAGGGACAAAAACATTTTTACTTCTATTGCAAGCAGGACTCTTTAAAATAACAATTTTAGTTGCCCAACGAAAATTCATAGAGCCTGGCAACTGACTTTGCACATACATGTATATTCAAAATTTCAGTAGCCAGATAAGCTACTGTCTGAAAATTTTCAATGGGTCTAGTTGTTTTGTGCTACTGGTCCTCTGCTAAAATTTATCTCTTCATTGAAATTATACGATAGAATACAGAATATAAAATAAATCGGTAAATAATATATTGAGAAGCATCAATTAAGTTTATAATATCATATATTTTAGTTAGCACCCGAGCAAGGATTAACTCCCTTTGACCAGCCATCAGAAATTAGAACTAGATGTGATGAACAAGCTGAGGAAATGGTCAGCAGAATAAGTACGGTGTGTACAAGCTTATAATAATGCACAATAACAACTGTTGAAAATGAAAAATCATGCATATCTTTTTAGCTCACCTGGCCAAAGGCCATGTGAGCTTTTGTCATGGGTAAGCGTCCGTCGTCCGTCCGTCCGTTAGCTTTTCACATTTAACTCTTCTTCTCTGAAACTGCTGAACAGATTTCAACCACACTTGCCATAGATGTTCATTGGATGGTCCTCTACCAGATTTGTGTTTTTGGTGTAGATCGGAAATTCAGCATGGCTACCAGGGCCAATAATGTGTTCTGATTGGTTGAAACCTTGAAAATCTTCTTGTCAGAAACCACTAAACCAATTGAATTGTGACTTTGCAGGAATGATCATTGGGTGGTCCTGTACTAAAATTGTGAATCGTTTGCCGATCGGAGATTCAGGATGGCCACCATAACTCGACTTAGTTTAACATTGGACCCTATGGGAATTTTACATTTTCATCTTTTTTTCTGAAACCATGCAACAGATTTGAACCAAACTTGGCAGAAATGTTCATTAGATGGCCATATACAAAATTTTAGTTTTTGGCGCTGATCGGAAATCCAACATGGCTGCCAGGGCTCATAATGTGTTCTGATTGGTCGAAATTTTAAAAATCTTCTTGTTAGAAACCACTAAGCCAATTGAATTGTGACTTTACAGGAATGATCATTGGGTGGTCCTGTACTAAACTTATGAATCATTTGCTGATTGGAAATTCAAGATGGCCGCCATGACTCGACTTAGTTTTAACATAGGACCCTATGGAAAAAATGTTTAAAAGTCTTCTCTGAAACCAGCTAGTCAATTTAAAGGAAACATGGCATGAATGGTCCTTAGGTGGTCAACTTTCAAAATTATGTCCTGTGAACCCAACCTCCATCCAAGATGGCCGCCATCAGCGGACATAGTTTTAACATAGGACCCTATGGGAAAATTGTTTATAAGTCTTCTCCTCTGAAACCAGTCAGTCAATTTAAAGCAAGCATGGCATAGATGGTCCTTGGGTAGTATACTTTTAAAATTGTGTCCAGTGACCACGACTTCCATCCAAGATGGCTGCCATTAGCAGACATAGTTTTAACATAGACCCCTATGGGATTTGAATAGTAACTTAAATGTATTCGGCATGCAGACATTCTTAAGAGGAATTAGTTATGTCAGGTGAGCGATACAGGCTCATCTGAGCCTCTAGTTTATTATATTTAATTTAACAATGTAAAAATGTAGTTATTAGTATTTACTGCATTTTTTTTCTTTTTATATATTTGGGTTGTCAAAACACTGACAGAAATACATCCTTATATGAAACGCTTCTGTGCTTCACAATAAATGAACTACTGTCAATGTTTAGGCACAACCACTTTTGCATTCAATTTTTAAAGAAATGGTTCAATCTTAGTCAAAAGGAAAAAAAGAGGGAGGAATGGGACAGTGTGGGAAACTAGTCAAACCTGTCTTATGTGACCTTCCAAGGGAACATTTAAATAGGCTCACTTAATACAGCTGGTTTCATTGATATAAAATGCACTGTGAAGGGAAATTAAAATTAAGGTTAAGGTTAATTAATGCAAGTTATTGCTAAATAGAGATGGTCACTAAAACAGGTTTGACTACTTTTGACTGCCACAAAAAACATATGGAGAGGTGGGTAAGGACAATAAAAAATGGACTTCTGAAGCTTCTACAATGCACCTGCTCTGTTTAAAAAATTGACTGAAAGGTCTTAATTGTAGTCCACGGTTCAATCTTAGATGTTTGTTGCATCTTTTATTAGCTATTCTATTTGGGGTCATGTCAAGGGTCATATTTTCATGTGACCAATCACGGACAAGACTACAAAATCTTTAGGTATTAAAAACAGCCCTTACCGAGAGCTGATATTTGATTGGTCTATATATAAATGTCTTGCATATAAATGTACGGTCAGGGTTTAGGTTTCAGGTTTATGGTGTTTAACGCCACTTTCAACAATATTTCAGTTATATTGTGGCGGGTGAGTTTTATTGGTGGAGAAAACCGGAGTACCCGGAAAACACCACTATCCTGTTGCAAGTCACTGATAAACTTTATCACATAATGTTGTATCGAGTACACCTCGCCATGAACGGGGTTCCAGCTACCATACAACCACAGCGGCTCAAAGATGAATCAAAAGTCAAATAGCATGATCAACAAACATCTATTTTTGATAAGAATGGTCCAAGGTATGTCTTTCTGTATTATAAACTAACATCTTCTCACCCCCTTAGGACCTGCTGGGCAGCCCTGTGCATTGAGCTGTGGGAACCATTATTAGTTAGTTCTCTGTAAAGTGTTAAAAAATATATATTAGTATATAATTTTACAATTTTGTATCTTATTTCAGAATATGTTTCATAGTAAGAAAACAAAGAACCAGAACGTGATAGATTTAATCTCTAGTCTAACTTCTCTAATGTTACAAGTACAAGTAAGTAATGTCTACTGTAGTGAAAGACCTGTTTCTAGCATTTATAAAATATTGAATTATTTATTTTAAGTTGGGTTATGAATCTGAATAAATTTTACCATTTTCTAGAGTTAGTTTGTTTTTACCATTTCTGTTCCTCTAATCTTATGTTATATTTACCAGTTATTACATTGGGGCTTGTTTTTCAGTAATTGAACTGATTTCAACTAGTTTTCTCAGAATTTTTTGTTTTCGAAAGTTGCAGGACACTTTCAGAAGCTGTCAATAATGGACCTTTTGAAAGGTAGATGGATTCAGCCATTTTTTTTGTTTATTGATTTTTAGTTGTATACTATTCTAGCCAGAATCATTCCTGTAAAATTAATGAGCAATGTTTTATTTATTTATTTTTCAGACTTTTTCAGAAACAGAATTTAATTCATTTGAATTCAAATCGTTACAAGACACATTGAAAGACATCAAAGGCACATTGGATGGGAACAGTATTAAGTAAGCTACTATTTTATATAGTTGAGCTTTGAGGGGGGCATCGTGGTTGTAATCATATGGTAGTTGCCTACAGTTGTGAGTTCGAATCCCACTCAGGCAAGGTGTACATGATACAACATTATGTGATAAAATTTGTCAGTGACTTGCGACAGGTCAGTGGTTTTCTCGGGGTACTCTTAAGTTTCCTCTAACAATAAAATTTACCCCCAAGAATTAACTGAAATATTGTTGAAAGTGGCATTAGACACTATAAATATATAAAAGTATCAATATTCATAGAATTTATAATTCATTCGATCCACCTATTCAGTGCAGATACGGACTTCCGTTTGTGTTATGAGATACTTGATGAAATATTGTGTTGGAGTTTTTCAGTGACTTAATTCAGTTTTCCTACACCAATAGTATTGTATACAGATATATCATGTTTGGGAGGGGTGTTTGCGAAAAATACCAGTCGAGAGAGACGGAAAATTTCCCGAGCCAAATGGTGAGGGAAATTTAGTCTCAAGACTGGTATTTTTTTGCAAATACCCCTCCCAAACATGATATATCTGTTTAATTACACCAAATATTATTTAGAACACTGCACTAGAAAGTCTGAACAGAGTCTGAACATTACTTAAAAGTCTGAACATAGTCTGAAAATTACTCAAAAGTCTGAACAGAGTCTGAACATTACTCAAAATTGCTGAAAAGTCTGAACAGAGTCTGAACATTACTTAAAAGTCTGAACAGAGTCTGAACATTACTTAAAAGTCTGAGCAGAGTCTGAACATTACTTAAAAGTCTGAACAGATTCTGAACATTACTGTAAAAAAATTTTAACAGATTTTAAAAACTAATTACATGAAATTTGTTTCAAATGATTTTTTTTTTTTAATGTAATTAATTTATACATATAAACCCCAACCTTTTATTTTATTCTGTGCATAATTTTTCAATCTTATTCTCAATGAAAACATTCATCTGAAAATATTATACTTATAACTTATGAAATACAGATTGTGATTGATGATTTTACCTGTATATATAGGTAATTAGTCATTTCATGTTGTATATTGGAACCACTGGTGATACTGTGGAGATGGGTACTATTTATAAATTTGTCATTTTCTTCATTTCAATTTTTCTTCATTTATACATGTATAGGTTTTTTTTAATTACCAAAAAATATACATTACAGTCGACTCTCGTTATCTCGAACTCGGTTGAGTCAAATTTTTATCGAAGTCCCGAACTTCGTTGTGTATAAATATATATAATTTGACTCCTGTTGAGTCGAATTCGGATGAGTTGAAATTTCGGTTGTGTCGAATAAAAGTTTTGGTCCTGAGATGTAGAAAGCCATATTATTTACATTTGTTAAGTCGAATTTACTTGTCAAAACATTTGTATTAGCTTGGGATTAAAATCGGATCACAGGTGAAACATCCGATCATTGACTTTGACATTTTTACCTTAGGCTATTTCACATGTTTATTTCATAATCTGTCAAATTAATTAGTGATAATATTTGAATTGGCTTGGTGTTATGACACATGTTAAAAGTGTACAATCAAAAATTATCGATTTATAATAAGTGCGCTTGGGTCGGCATACATCAATGATTATTAAAAAAACACAACGGTCGAACGGAAGCGTTNCCGAGATGTAGAAAGCCATATTATTTACATTTGTTAAGTCGAATTTACCTGTCAAAACATGTGTATTAGCTTGGGATTAAAATCGGATCACAGGTGAAACATCCGATCATTGATTTTGATATTTTTACCTTAGGCTATTTCACATGTTTATTTCATAATCTGTCAAATTAATTAGTGATAATATTTGAATTGGCTTGGTGTTATGACACACGTTAAAAGTGTACAATCAAAAATTATCGATTTATAATAAGTGCGCTTGGGTCGGCATACATCAATGATTATTAAAAAAACACAACGGTCGAACGGAAGCGTTTTATCTATTGAATTACTTGTCGGAAATTAATTTACATTAAAGGAGATGTATAATTTCTCAATTTTGAGAAAATTTTACTCTTAATTAACAGTTGTAATAAAAGGGGAATTTTTTTTCACTTCCAACATGTCTTTCAGAATGTCTTCTGATAATACTGTTGCACGTGTGTCTGGTGAAAATTTCGCTCGAGTTGTCTCCCTTTCGTCGTTAAAAAAAACTACACTTCCGGTATTTCTCATAGCTCCTCTTGAGTCGAACTACGGTTGACTCGAATTTTTTCCATGGTCCCATCGAAATCGAGATAACGAGAGTCGACTGTATTTCATTTCTCATTAAATTTACCATTTCAATTTTTCTTCTTAACTAAATATATTTTACTTCATTTTAATTACATTTTAATTAAATATAACATGTAATATTTCATATATAGTAATGCAGGTCTGAAAAGGGAAATTTATTATATAAAAAACTAAACTGAACTAGAAAAACAATCTAAAAATATAAGAATAAGTCTGTTAAAATTTAACAACTTGAGGAAAAAATAATTAACTTTTGTAAAAGGTCTCAAAAGTGAAATTTATATAAAAAAAAAAAATAGAACACAATCTAAAAATGTATGTCTGTTAAAATTTCACTCGAAAAATAAAATAATTAAACTTTTGTCAAAATTCATATATTAAATGAAAAATGTAATATTTTAAATTGGAAAATTATTTTTTTAAATCTGTTAACAAATTTCACAGTAATGTTCAGAATCTGTTCAGACTTTTAAGTGATGTTCAGACTTTTAAGTAATGTTGAGACTCTGTTCAGACTTTTAAGTAATGTTCAGACTTTTCAGCAATTTTGAGTAATGTTCAGACTTTTGAGTAATTTTCAGACTGTTCAGACTTTTCAGGCAATTTTGAGTAATTTTCAGACTTTCTAGCACAAAAACTGGTCCGTTCAGACTTTCTTGACTTTGTAGTGCTGGCTAAATAAATAATACCTTTTGTTTGTCGTTTTCAGGACCTAGCATGATGTATCTGTTTAATTCTACCGAATGATGTTACATAAAACGCACAACTGATAATGTTTTACAAATTTTGTTACAAATGTCTAAGTGAAGGGTAAAAATGGCAAATACAATTGTTACATAAAACGCACAACTGATAACGTTTTACAAATTTTGTTACAAGTGTCTCGGTGAAGGGTAAAAATGGCAAATACCATGAAAAAAGGTTAAATCTTATGTAAATACACCTACATGAAGTAAAAATTCTGCAAATTCACAATGCAGGGCCTGAATTTGTAAAAAAAAAAATCTTGGCTATTAACCAATCAGAATCCAGCATTCTTACATAAGTTGTAATTAACAACCACAATACAACTGAAATACTATTTAACTTTGCTTTACACACAAATAAACCTAATCAGTCTGGCTATGTATTAAGTCATTTATTGTTCTCAACTTTTGAACCATTCAATTTCACCTCCAAAGGAACTCAAGATATAGAAATAAACCAAACTTGGTTGGGATGGTCCTTCGGTTGTTCCCAGTCAAAATTGTGTCCGTCAGCCCCGCCCTCCGTTCAAGATGGCCACTTTTACTGAAATTGAAATTTCTTGAATTGCTTATTACTGCAAATTTTAACTGCAGCTGCATGACTGAGTAGTTCAAGATATCTTTCTGATTTTTCTCTCAGCCAATTTATATAAATTATGCATATTTCAGACCTGTTTACCACTACGATTTGAGCGTAGTTTCTACGATTTTGAACCCTACGCTCTCATAAGTTATTTCTATGCCAACAAGTTGCAAAACTTGGAAAAAAATCGTCAGAAAGTACTTTTGTTTCTTATGGTTGATATCCGAACGCAACACTGAGTCTTTGTCGTTTGAGCGTTTTAAAATTATTCTATATACATGCTCCTTACAAACACTTTGATGATCTAGTAACATGTGTCTGAAAATTAATGGCGGCATGCCAAACGCAAGCAGAGGACTGAGCTTGAAGAAGTCACTACCAGTGATAAGAGAAAGATGTAAACATGAATATACATAAATTTGGAATTGTCTCAAACTCTCAACAAAGGGGGATACATTTGTACTGGGTTCTACTTGTCTCAGACTGGCTTTTCATGTCTGGTTAACGAAGTGATAACCGCCATATTTGAAATTTGTCGATGAAGTTGAGAGTAAAGGGAACAAATCAGATTTACCGTAAATTGAGGTTTCCAAATATATAGAGATTGTATAATCTTATTTAGCAATGAATGATCTTGACATTTAACTCAATATATGAACAATTATTGATCTAGTAAGCTGTTTTCAGATATTTTATGTGATAGCCCTACTACTAATAAATTTCAAATAGTCATCTCTAAAAACCCAATATTGGTTATTTGGATTTTTTTTTTGCTCTGTAGTGTATAATTAATATTCTTTTTTAATGAGAACTGTACATGTATTTATATTATTTCTAAAGTCAATGCATAAATTTGTTCAGAATAAATGATTATAAAAGGAATTAATAGATGTGGTGGTTACATCTATAAGCAAGGGAAATAATTGAACGGCACAATCATTTCAATGTCTATGGAGTACATGTTAAACTACCCTATCTAATATATACACTGGATTTGACTGTATAATTTTAGTTATTGATGCATTAACATAATTTTGTGTTAAAAAGGGTTGAATAACAGGGATTCAGCCAGGATTTTGAGACCATTAGTCAATTTCGCGGAGCAGAATTTGTTTTTTCTAAATATGAATAGACAAGAATATATTGAGCTTAATCTTATAATAATTTACTTTTGATCTAATACCACACAAGTTGTAATTTTAGTTACCGCCCNTTAACATAATTTTGTGTTAAAAAGGGTTGAATAAACATGTTGCGCTGTTGACAAATTTACAGTAAGTTCCATATGCTTTTAGGCTAGCCTATAAATCCTTACACTTAGACAATGCACACAGGTATAAGCAAACAATCATGTTCAACAAGAAGCTGTATGATATACATTGCGGGAAAAGATACCTAATTTTTTTAGGGAGGGGGTGCCCTCAAACCCCTGCATGAATTTGACTAAGACTACTCTTAAAAGTAGAAAACTACTCTCAGTCAAGAAGAAAACGACTCCTATAGGTCAACAGGGGTAAACCAGGCATCGACATTTCCACTAGTCCGATCGCCCGAGGCAACTAAAACTGGCTGGGGACGACTTAAATTTTCTGTATAAGTAGTCCGCCGGACTAGTAAATTTTTGATACTTAAATGATTAACAACGGTCATAAGAATAGGTGCCATATAATATGCATGCAGTTTTCAGTCGTGCCGTCGTTCGAGAATTACTTTTATTTACGTGTTTTCCATTCTAATTTTAAACTCTATAAATAGAAATAAGATTTTTGTTTGACTGTTTGAGGAATCGTGATTTGCCGGTATGGTTTTTGGATGTATCAATAAATTAAATTTAAAAGCAACGCGGTATAACGTAACTTTTGTGAAAAATTTTCGTTTTTTTTTTTTTAAGGGCACCACCAAAATGATACGTCGAATTCCACTTAATTTTAGGTATTGCAATTAGATATTGAAAGATATGAACGAAATGGACATTTTTTTCCGACGATTATGTTATTAACGGCCGTTGTAATATTTTCGGTCGACACTTGTAGTCAATTTTAAAATGGCGTCTGCATTCCTGTAGTTTTTTCCAAATGAAATGGAGAAATTTCTTGCAAATTACGCTGGTCCATCAACGAAAAAGCGTAAAACTGACAAGAAAATGATTATGAATGTTGAAAATTACTACTCTAATGATGAAACCGAAAATAGGGACTATTTGAAGGACAGACAAAGAAAAATGTATTCTAAATTTGTTGACAGTTTAAATCTTTACTCGTAGTCGTATGCAGACGGTTTTGATGATAATGACAATACAGTGAAACCTGTGTAAACCGGCCACCATTGGGACCACGTTTCACGGCCGGTATTGACAGTGGGCCGGTTTATTCAGTGTCTACTTTCTGATTACCATATAAGTGTTTTTTCACAGGAGCCAAATTTCGCGTTTTTGTTCCAAATTGGTGGATATTTTTAGCGGTATACTTAATTTTTGCGATCTCGAGTGTTAACCCAAATTAAATTTTAGCGGATAGACCGTTATATTAGAATTACATTGTCTGAATTGCTTAACTACCAATTCAAAATAGGAATTGTTTTGAAATAATTGAGTATTGTAATTTCTTATGCATAATGCACAGGATTTTGTCCAGATTCTTTATTTTGCAGGAGAGTGCACATTTACTACTGTCTAATATTTTCGTATTTCTTTACTTGTTTGGACACTATTCCACAAAATCATTAAATGTGTAAAAATACTTTGAATTATTCAGAGAATTATATTTTTTGTAATACTCTCTAGTGCAGTTGTGTTTTGAACTAGTAAACGTCGATACGAAAATAAAGCTAAATATAAAAGTGTGACTATATCTAACCGTGCATAAAATAATCAATAATTAATGCTTTCGATAAGATTGAATCATGTGTATGTATAAATATGTCCTAATTACCTAGTGTATAATTATACTGCCAGACTGTGTTTACACAAGCTTTTAATGATTGAAATAAAAAGAAAAAGGGAATCAAAATGTATTTGTCATTTTTCATGACAAGTCTAGAGTGTTTGAATACTCCCAGCTGTGACAACTATAATCCGATTAACAATAAATTATCTCTAGTTATGATTGTATGGCTTGGATGCTAGTTCATCACTTAAATAATAAGGCAATGTTTGTTGTTCATTTATGATCATTGTCAACATATGCATTGTTTTNGGGAAGGATTCCCCCATGTTGGATATTTTAAAAGCGTGCCGTCGAAGAAGAAAAAAAACACTTGTACGGGGTATTTCATCTTGATTAAGCTTTTGTTTTTTAGGTGTTGAATCCATGTTTGTTTAATATTTAATGAACATTTAAACATTAACCACATGAGTTACCAGTGATCACTAATTACAGGTGTGCTAATATACACACTTCGATAAACACTTTCAATACTTTTCTCCTCGGACGCCCCTTGAATATTGCTACCGATCGATATTCACATATATGTAAACACACGGTTGATTGATCTGATCATGACCGGTTTACGAAGATAAATTATAACAGTAATTAGTGTATTGGGACTGCAAGTCAAGGCCGGAATTCAGAATGTGCAGTGTCCGGTTTATTCAATGATTTTTAATAAAGATTATTAAGGAAAAAACTGCAGACTTGAAATTTAGATCGGAATGGACAGGATTCCGGTTTACTCAGGGTCCGGTTTGATCAGGTTTCACTGTAATATGAATGATAATGATTTCAGTGACTATAACAGTGATTAAATCAGTCAAATGTTGTTTTTCTTCAATTTGAATAAATGTTTATATCCTAGTCAACAAACTTTTTAACGCATGCATCTGTAACAGTGAATTCTTTCCACCAGTGTATTCTTTCCTTTTGGATAAAACACACTAGGGTAGAAATTCCACAATAGAAATACACTAGTGTATTTCTTCTGACGGAATAAACACACTAGTGCAAGGTAGAAATATACTAAGGTATTTACGTACCCGGACATTCTACACACCAGAAAGAAAGTATGCTTACACATCCACAGGGCCTTGTCACTATCCACGTAAATATACTATCAATGTATAAACGTATATGTTTATACATTGATAGTATATTTACGTGGATAGTGACAAGGCCCTGTGATGCATCTTTGTAGTCCAAGTTTAAATGCTGCTTTTTGGCAGTTGAAATGGCAAACACAAACAAACTAACTTTGTAAGCAGTTTAATACAATAACAACAAGTTATATATGATAATATACATGTATACATATAAAATTTAAAACAAAACTATAAAAATTGATATCATTTTTGTTGACACACATATCATCATCGTCATGTAGACCTCATGAGTTTCGAAAATCAGTCCAGTCATTCAAATTATTGAAAGGATAACTATTTTAGGTCTTCATAAAATTGGGGGACTACTAAATATTCATGGGGACTACCAAATATTTTGTAGCCACTAGTCCTTGGACTACTGCAAGAAAAAAACAGGTGTCAATCCCTGTAAACAGGTCTGATATTTTGACCAAAAAAATCACACTAGAATGATCTGTTCAGAAACGTAAGCTGAAATCATCTTTAGTTGGCCCAATTACAAAATTATATGTGACACTCCTACCCTCCATCTAAGATAGCTGCCATTACTGAAAGAAGAATCAGCTGAAATTTAGAAGTTGACTTGAAAACCAGGTGAACAATTACAGGCTCTTGAGAGCCTCTAGTTTTATTGTCCCCCGACGCTTCGTCGAAGGGGACTATAGAAATGGGTGTCGTCCGTCCGTGTGCTTGGTTTCCAGATGATAACTTGTGAATGAAAAGTCAGATTGAAGCTAGGTTTGGTATGTAAGTGTATCTTATGAATATCTAGGTCAGGTTCGATAATGACAATTTTTACTAGAGTTGTGCCCCTTTTTATACCTCAAAATTGCTAAATATTTGGTTTCCAGATGATAACTTGGGAACAAATAGTCAGATTGAAACTAGGTTTGGTATGTAAGTGTATCTCATGAATATCTAGGTCAAGTTCGATAATGATGATTTTTCGACAAATTTAACCAAAGTTACTCCCCTTTTTTACTTCAAAATGGTCCTTGGGTGGTCCCCTTTCAGAATTATTTAAGTCAGATGGGTGATACAGGCTCACCTGAACCTCTAGTTTACAGTAGTTTCAAAATTTAATCTTACGATATAACCTTGGCGTCGGGGGACCAGTGGCCAACGGCCTTTTATTTGGAAGGTTCTTGTAATATGAATATTTTCTCTGCTAAATAACAGCACACAGGATTAAGGTTTAAGAGCAAAGACTAAAAGAGTTGGCTCAGTCAGGGTCCAGATGTCTCTGAGTTAAGCAACATGTCCTTCTATGGACTGTACATATTGTTTAAGTCAGCTGGCACTACTATAAAAATCCAACTTTGTATTTTGGCCTAATACCAAGCATACATCATCATCGTCTAATGAAAAAGTAGCTTTCCCTGATGTTGCGAAAAATTTCACATTTGGTGTTAAACAACAATCACTCACAGACTGTAACAACAATCACTTTCTGAATCTATCTTGTACAATAAATTATATTTTCTATTTTCAGTGCCTTTAAGAACAATGTTGAGATACATATTAATCATATACAGAGTGGACTTAGTCAAATGGGAAATTTACATGCTTTTGCGTCCACGAGTAAACTTAACCTCTGAAGATACTACAACTTCTGATGTCAAACTAGTTTTACAGTAGCTCTCAGTGTGTATGACAGGATGACGTTGGGTTGAAGCTTCTGGGCATCATCTTGAATGTTGTCAGTCACAGATTGTGGTGATGAAATTCGCAGCACATATATTGTCTATAGTCTAAGAGGGCGATTCCATGTCATTTTGAAGGAACAATTTCAAATTATTTGAATAAGAAATAAATTTTGATGTGACATGGATATAATTGTTTAGTGCAATAAGAAAACGGAAAGTTTCTTCTTAAAAAAAGTGGAATAAATCATTTACATTATTGGGGATTCATTTCTTTTCACGATGACCACCAGTAAAAATTGTAGTTTTTTTTTATAGAACTATATAAAAATTAATTCAAGGGCTTTGATTTCAGACCAGTAAATTTCATTTCAAGAACTGTATTATCAAAGGGAAAACATATTTGATGATATTTGAACTCTTGCCTTTGATACTTTATAACCTCCCTTGTTAGATATGCAGCTTACAGTGAAGACAATTTTTGATCCTAACAAAAGCATTGAAATAGGTATGCAACGAATAAAAATCAATCAACAGTTGTTCAAAGAATAGAAATAGCATTTTGAATTTTAATATATATTTTACGTATTCATACACCTATCACAGTCGAAGTGTTGATGAGAGCAGTGGAATCATTCAAGGTCGGCGGAATCAACCAAGATCAGCTGTGTGAAATGTATTATGTTGATCATGTTTAAGAATGAATCAATCTTTTTGTTCTTTTTTATTACATTGTATAACCCCCTGTCGTAAATCACATACCAGCAGATTAATTAATGTTATAGAAATTCTTAATGTATTAAAGAAGTAGAGACAGACGAAAAGTGGTGTAAAACACCAAAAATCAATCATAAGAGAAAGACGGTAAATTGCTTTATTTATAATTGTTCACTTTTTTGGATGGATGATGGTTTGTCAGAGCCTTTTATACTTGCTGTACAACCTGATTTGAATGATTAAAGCAAAATGAGTGATACATTTATAAGTAATTCCACAGGCAGATTTTTACAACTTCAGGATCAATCTTCAACTATATCATTAGTAAGGATTTTACTGTGATCAGCTAACTACTGTATCACTGAATTGTCTTACAGTTTAAAACATGGGAAAGAACATTGTGAATGAAATAGTAAATGCAATTCATTTCATAGAGGATGATTGTTATTATATTGTTTTTTGTGTATTTGATGTACATTTAATATGTCAAATAAGTAAAAATAAATAAATGTTAGTAAAACTTTTTGTTATTTTCTTTTGTTTTGCATACCAGTGGTGTACTGGTTAATGTGCCTCAACTACAGTACATTGTGGGTTGGAGACAATGAAATTGGTATTTGCTGTTTCTCCACTAAACATGCAGAATTAAGCCTTAATTTAAGGAGTAATAGTATAGACTGGTTGGTTGGAAACAATATAATGAGTGGAGCGACATGTCTATCTAAGGACTGTTGTTTCACTACAAAAATCCAACTAATCTGAAATATAGTTAAAAAAAAAGTGTGAGTCATGGGTTCGAGCCCTGGTCAAATCAAACCAAAGACTATAAAATTGGTAACCATGCAGCATAAAAGAATAAGAATAAAGACTAATTGGCTCAGAATCTAGATAGTATGTCCCAAGTGGAGCAAAGGAAATCGTTGAATGGAACTTGTTGTCGCCATATCAATGAAAACTTGCTCATTTGGCATTAAAACAACAATCACTCGCTCACTCATACAGAATGTGCAAGGTTCAGAAATTATATAAAGTTGTAACCTTTATGGAGAACCTGTTTTCACTCCTGGTATTTTGGTAGTTCCTTGTCTTATTATTTTGTTTTACCTGAAATGACTGGTTGTATTCTATACCTGTTTTACATCCTATGACACTAGTACAAGGGAATTTGTCTTGAACTACTCTTGTTCATTTAAGAATATACATGTATGTGCAGTAATGCCGGTCAGTTTTATATGAGATACAGGAGCAAGTTTACTATCCACCTTTTGTTGATTTTCTAATAGTAATCATATTTTTTATGCCCCCGCGACTATTGGTGGAGGGGGGGATATTGTTTTACCCCTGTCCGTGCATCCATTCGTCACACTTAGTATGCATAGTTTGTCTGGCTAACTCCTCCTACAGTTTTTGAGCTAGATCTTTTATATTTTGTAGACAGTACTTACTGAAGGTGTGCATATTTTATGGATTGTGACTTTCAACAAATTTGTACAAAATTATGGATGCATGAACTTAAGACAGATTTTGCTAAATCCATATAGGATATATGGTTTGTCCGGCTAACTACTACAGTTTTTGAGCTAGACCTTTTATATTTTGTAGACAGGTAGTACCTACACTGAAGGTGTGCATATTCTATAGATTTTGACTTTCAACAATTTTTTACAAAATTATGGATGCATGAACTTAAGACAGATTTTGCTAAATCCATATAGGATATATGGTTTGTCCGGCTAACTCCTCCTACAGTTTTTTAGCTAGACCTTTTATATTTTGTAGACTGTTAGTACCAACACTGAAGGTGTGCATATTATATGGATTTTGATTTTTAACAATTTTTTACAAAAATATGCATTGAACTTGGCCACTGACCTTTTGCAATTATAACCGCGGGGACATTGTATGTGTCTTACAGACACAAACACCTTTTAAAGTCTACATAAGTTTTCTACATCATGCCCAATGAATAATATACCATTCCTTGAAATTAAGTTATATTGAAAATCAATTTTGGCTCTTCAAGACATTTTCTTTGCATTATACCCCTACACATTCCTCAGAACCAAACCAAAAGTTAAGGTAGTAAATTGGGGTGGGGGGTTGAGACGGGGGCATTCAATTTTCTAGTTTTTAATTATTAACCATGTTGACCACTATTCTATCAACATAACATTATGAACGATTTACAATCTCAACAAGTCGACAAGTTTCTTTTACTAAAATAAAATGAAAAACTAAAATACCACACAGTCAAAACAGTTCCTAAATATATTCGAAAAAATCGTAGAAGCTGGTAAATTTGATACCCCTAACGGGCATATGCACAACAGCTCATCTTCCTAGTTAAGTTTGGTACAGGCACTTCAATAAAAAGTGGCAGGGTTAAATTAGCTTTATGTATCCAAACCTACCTGTCTTACTGAGATGATGTGGTCATGTAAAGTGTTTCTATAATATTATACAACCAACAATAATTAAATTTCTATACTTAAGTATAATAACAACATTTACTTAATAATAATATACAATTACAAAACAAAATCTAATTTACAAAGTTTACAAATGGCCTGATCTGAATGTTCAGTTAAATCCCTTGGAATAAATGTCCTTTTTCTTTCAGGTACAATAGTTCGGTTCATTAATTCCTTTCCTATGAAATTGAATTCCATAGCCTTTAGTTCCCATCCACAAAGAGTCCAAATATTGTCCCTTGAGATTGTTTATAGTTCAATGTTCAAGTTGTGTGACTTCACTGAAGTAAATCTATCCAAATACAATGCTGTAAATTCCAGCTGTTACCGGTATATAAATCCTAAATTTCAGGCTGGCTGACCCTTAAAAAGTTATCTACAAAGAATTGATAACTTTTCCAATTGTTTATTTGTTTACATAAATTAAACAATATACATAAATATCTCCAACATATCAAATCTCAGGATCAAATATTCAAAACTTGTTCTACTTTTGATAACCTGTTTGCACTGATGATGTAAATTACTGTCTTTATCTTTGTTAACAATAAAAATATTCTCATGAACAAAATGATATATCATATTTATTATATATACATGAAAATGATTATTGTCAAGCAAAAGTCATAGCTAGGAAGAATCTTTTTGAGAAGTGCAGGAAGGAATTTAAACAAAATTAAAGCTATTAAAGGGATACTAAAGCTCATTTTGGTAAAAAAAAATTATCTCATGAAAACTTGCAATTGGTGCAATAAATGATATTTATGATAAATTATCCCAGTTTTTATCAACGAATCTTTGTAAAAGTGACATAATTCGTAGATAATTCTGTCATGTTATGCGGTTTTCTCTGGGTTTTTCCAATAATTGAATTTTTTGCTTCCTAGACAAAAATTCATTTCGACCCTTTTAAGTGATATTTCAACGATATTAGGGATTATATGGGCGTGCAAAGTATTTTTGGATTGTTTTTACAAAAGAAACAACCTTCGTCACGAGTTGAACAAATATATGTTATAACGAGCTTTAGTATCCCTTTAAGAAAAGTTTGAAGATAACAAAGGGATAATCATAAACAATAAATAGAACAGACACTAAAATGGCCGAAAGAAAAGGAACAAAAATACAATGGTCCAGAAAACACTACACAGAAAAATATAGATTGGGCAAAGTGAACCCAATTAGACATTAAGGGTGAAATCCGGTGTTTAAATAAGGGTAAGCAGTTCCTGATCCACAAGTGGTAACCTTTGTGTTACTCATGTTAAAAATCTGGTTGAAAGTTGTGAACAAGTAAGGCACCGACCATCTAACTTGCAGGACCTGAAGAAACTGTCACACTTCAACAGGACCTGAAGACACTGTCACACTTCAACAGGACCTGAAGACACTGTCACACTTCAACAGGACCTGAAGAC